>CAUIUS010000554.1:0-10943 GCA_961210405.1 Drosophila mercatorum | reverse complement strand
ACGATAAAAATTACCCAGGGGAAAAAAATAATAATTTTATAGGTTTTTTCAATCCTTTTTTTAATTTTTAAAATTTGGGGTTTTATTTTTAAAATTTAAATATTTAAAAATTTAAAAGGGTTTTTGGGGGGGGAAAATTTTTAAATTTTTGGGTTTTAAAAAAGAAGTTAGAGTGTTTTGAGTTTTTTTTTTTTATGTTGGGAAATTTTGTATGTTTCCAGTAATTAAGTGGGTTTAAAAAGGGGGTTATGGGGGGAAAGTGCTTTTGTCCAAAAAGGGCTTTTTTCCCAAAAGGGGGGAAAGATTTCAGAAGGTTTTAAAACAAAAAGGAATTTTAAAAACCTTTTTAGCAGCTTTTTATTGAATGGAATTAAAAAAAAACCCCTTTTTAAAATAAATTTTTCTCCCTTTTCCCTCTTTTTTTTAAAATTTGGGGTTCCATTTTATTTATTTTTTACCTGGGAACGGAAATTCCCAAAAGGGGCGTGGAACCCCCGGGAAGGGGCCATCCCCACCCCCCCCTTCCCTTTTGGCCTCGCGGATTTTTGGGGGGAGGGGCAAAAAGCCCGAAGGGGGCCCCCCGGGTGTTCCCCCCTTGCAAGAGAAATTCCCGCGGGTTTGCGTTTCGCACCCCCGGGCCGGGTGGCGGCCCCCCCCGGGGCCCAGGGGGGCCACGGGGGGTCCCGTTTTGGGGGGATGGCAGGGGAAGGTCCCCCGGGGACGCGGGTCGGGGGGCCATAACCCCCCCGGGGATGTTGCCCTGATTATACCCCCCTTTTTTATGGGGCCGGTGGCACCCCACGCGCGGCCTTCGGTTTGGACGAGTTCCGGCCCAAAATTAACGCCGGCGCAAAAAAAAGGGCCCCCCAAAAGGGCCTTTTTCCCGGGGGGCCCTCTCCCCCCAAACCCTTTCCCAAAAAAAGTTTCACATTTAGTTTTTTGGGGAAATTTGCGGGAGGGGGGGGGGAAAGGGGGGGGTTTTTTTTGGGGGAAAAGCCCCCCGCCGGCCTTTCCGGGCGTCCCCGGCCGCACCCAAAAATTTCCCTTTTCCCCCCCAGGGCTTCCCGCGACCGACTGTTTTAGGCCGCAGGGTTTTAAAAGACCCTTTTTTCCCCCGGGTTCCTTTTTGGCCCATTGAAAACTTGCCCTTGTCAAACAAACTTAACTTGGGGCCCCTTTTTGCACAATTAAATTTTTTTTCGGGCTTTTTTTTTTTTAAAATTAGGGTATTTTCTTTTGGGAAAATCCACCCACCACCCCCCCGGGGCCCCTGGGGGTGAGGCGGGGGAAAAAAACCCCCCAAACCTTTTTAAAATTCCAAATTTTTTTTTGGTCCCCCCCAATTTTTTTCCCACCGGGGAATAAAAAAATTTTGGGAATTTTCCCAAAAAAATTTTTTTTTGGCAAATCAATTAATTAATAAAGACTTTTTAATTATTTTTAAATAAAAAACCGGGAATCAGAAATAATTCGTTGCCTTTTCTTTTCATTTTGCTTTTTTTCCCCCTTCCCTTGGGTTTTTTTTTAAAAAATTTTTTGCAAACAAATTTTTACCAAAATTTTAAAACACACATTTTTCCAAAATTGTAAAAAAAAAAGTGCGCCCTAAAAAATATGTAAAAATTAAAAAAAAAATTTTTGTTGGTTTTCTTTTTTTTCCCCAAAAAATTTTTTTGGAAAATGAATTTTGTTTAAGCAAAAAAATTTTTACAAAACAAACGTTTTAGGTTTAAAACGCTTTCATTTTGGGCCCCGATTGGAAAGGGGGAAGGGCAAAAACAATTATTAGTTGGGGGGGGAAAAAGGTTAAAAAGGGGGGGTTTAATGGGGTTTAAACCCCGGGGAAACAAAAAAAACAAAAATAAAAATCTTTTTTAAAAAAGGGAAAAGGAAAAATTTAACCCAGAAAAAAACCCCCGGGGGGGGGAAAAATTTTAATTTTTTTTGGGAAAGGGAAAATAAAAATCTTTTAAAAAATTTATAAAAATTTTTAATTTCCCCAAAATAAAAAAATTTTTTTTTTTTTTTATTTTAATTTTTTTTTGGGGGTTTATGTATTTTTTTTTAAAAGGGGGGAAAAAAATTTTTTAAAAAGGGATTAATTTAAAGGCTTTTAGATAAAAAAAAAAAATGTGCCCCTTTTTTTTTTAAAATTTAAAATTTTTTCATTTTTATTTTTTGGGGCCCCAAAAAAATTAATTTTTTACTTTATTCTTTTTTATTTTAAAATTTAAAAAAAAAAACCCCCCGTTTGAAAAGGGAAAAAAAGGGTTTTTTTTTTCTTTTTTTTTTTAAAAAAAAAAAGAAAAAGCCAAAAAATTTAAAAACCTTTTTGTTAAATTAAAAACAAAAAAAAAGGAATTTGAAATAAAATTTTTGAAAAAAGTAAAAAAAAGGGTATAGTTTATTAAAGAAAATTTAATGGGGAAAAAAAAGGAAAAAGGGAAATTTTTTTTTAAAATTTGGGGTTTTTTGTTAAAAATAATTAGCCTTTTATTTTGAAAAAAAAAATTTGGGAAAAAAGGGTTTTTTTTAAAGAAAATTTTTTTTGTTTTTAAAATTAACCCAAAAAAAAAAATTAAAAAAAAGGGGACTTTTTCCAAAAAAAAATTTTAAATTTTGACCCCTTTTTCCCAAAAAATTTAAAAAAAATTTTAAAAAGAAAAAAGTTTAACCCCAAAAAAAACCCCCCCAAAAATTTTTAGTTTTTTACCCGGGAAAAAAAAAAAAAAAGGGGTTTTTGGGCAGGTGAACCCCTTTTGCCCTTTTCTTTTCTTTTTTTTTTTCCCCCCCCTTTCCTTTCCCTTTTTTTGAATTTAACAAAAAGAAGAAAGGGAAAGGGGGGAAAAAGGGGGAAAAAAAAAAGGGGGGGGAAAAAAAGGGGGGAATTTTTTTTTTTTGGGGGGGTTTGGGGCAAAAATTAAATGCGGGGTTTTTTTTTCCAAATTCTTTTTTTTTTTTGGGGGTTTTGAATTATTTTTTTTTTTGGGGAAAAAGGGGGTTTGGGGGTTTTTTAGTTTTTCTTAAAAAGGGAAATTTTTTTTGGGGAATTTTGTTTTTGGAAAAAGGAATTTTTACAAATTTTTAAAAAAATTTTTTTTAAGTAAAACCAAAAAAGGGGGATTTAAAAATTTTTTCTTCAAATAATTGGGGGGCCCCAAAAACATTTAAAAAAAATTTTCAAAAAAAAAATTTTAAAACAAAAAGTTTTTTTTTGGTTTTTTTTTTTATTTTTTGAAAAAAAGGGGGAAAAATTTTTTTAAATTTTTTTAAAAAATTTTAAACAAAATTTTTTTTTCTTTTTTTTTTGTTTTTTCGTTTGTTTTAAAAATTTGTATTTAAAAAAAATTTTTTTCCCCAAGGGGGCCCAATAAAAGCCCAAAATAACAAAAAAAAAAAACAAAAAATTTTTTAAAAATTTTAAATTTAAATTTTAAAAGATTTTTAAAAATTTTTTGGGGCGTTTAAAATTTTTGGGCCCGGAAAAAATTTTTAAAAAAAAATTTAAAAAAATTGTTTTTTAAATTTTTTTTTTAAAAAAAATTAAATTTAAGTTTATTTTTTCAAAAAAATTTTGAAGGAAAAAAAAATTTTCATTTAAAAATTTAAAAAACAAAAAAAAAAAAATATTTTAAAAAAAAAAACCCCCCCCAAAAAATTTTTTAAAAAATTAATTAAAATTAAAAAATTTTAAAAAAATAAAAAAAAAAAAAAAAAAAAAAAAAATTTTTTTTTTTTAAAAAACAAAAAAAAAATTAAAAAAAAAAAAAAACAACTTTTTAAATTTTTTAAAAAAAAATAAAATGTAAATTTTAAATTTAATTTAAAAAAAATTTTAAAAATAAAAAAAAAAAAAAAAAATTTTAAAAAAAAATTTAAAAAAAAAAAATTTTTGAATTAAAGTTTTAATAAAAAAATTTTTTAAAAAACTTTTTTTTGTTTAAACTTTTAAATTTTAAAAAATTTAAATTTTAAAATTTTTAAAAAATTTAAAATTTTAGTTTTTTAAATTTTTTTCTAAAAATTTTTAAAATTTAAGAAAATTTTTTGAAAAAATTAAATATTAAAGATTTTCAAAAAAAATTTTCCCTTTTGGGAAAAAAAAACATTTAAGTTTTGGAGGGGAAAAATTGGGAAAAATTAATTTTTAAAAAACCCCAAACCCAAAAAATTCCTTTTTTTTTCCCCTTTTTTCCCCCCCCCCCCTTTGTGTTTCCCCGGGCCCGGCTGCACTGTTTTTTTCAAAATTTTCCCAAAAAAAAGGGAGGGGAAAAAAGGGAAACGGTTGGGGTTTTGTAAATATTTGAATTGGGGATAAAAAAAAATTTTTGGGGAAAGGGAAAAAAAAGAGTAAAAAAACCAAAAAATAAAAAAAAATAAACTAAATCATTTTTTATTATTTTTTAAAATTATGAAAAAGAAAAGTTTTAAATTTGGGGCGAAACTTTTCTATTTTACGAATTTCGTTTTTTGGCAAAAAAAAAAGGTTTCCAAAGCTTTCCCCTTTTGGGTTTTTGGGGGAGGGCCCCCGGGGGGAAAAATTTTTTTTCCCGGGGGGGTGGAAAGGCTAAAAGGGGAAAAAAAAAATTTAAATACAATTTTGGGAACGCCAAAACGGGACAAAAAAATTTTTTTTAAAAAAGGGAAAAAGGGAAACGAAATAAAAAAAAAACAAAAAGGGACGGGGGAAGGGGGGGGGGCCTACAATTCCCCGGGAATGGGAAAGGACCACTCTCAGCGCAAAAAAAAAAAAAGGGGGCCCCCGGGGGGAAAAAAGGGGGGGGGTTTGGGGGGGGGGTGAAAAACAACGGTTGGCCCCTTTGAAAAAAGGGGGGGCCCGGGGGCCCAAATTTTAATTTAACCCCCCTTTTGGAAAAAAAAAGGAAAGGGGGGGAAAAAAAAAAGGGGGGGGGTGAAATGAATTTTAATTTTTTTTGGGGTAAAAAACCCAATAAAAGCAGGAACTTTTTTTTAAAAAAGGCCGCCCTTTTTTTTTTTTTTTTTGGGGGAAATTAAATTTTTAAAAAAAAAGGGACTTTTTTTTTTTTTGGCCTTTTCCTTGAGGGGTTAAAAAAAAGGCTTTTAAAATTTTGCTTTTCCCCCGGGGAAATTTAAAATTCTTTTTTTGGGAAAAAAAATTTTTTAAAGGAAAAAGGAAAATTTTAAACAAAAAAGGGCCCGGGTAATGGGTTTAAAAAAAGCAACCCCCCCGGAGCAGTTAAATTAAAATTTCTTTTTTTTTAAAAATTTTTAAAAAAAGAATCAACCTTTAAAATGAAAAAAAAAAAGGGGAAAAAAAAAAAAAAAAGGGGGTTATGGGGAGAAACCAAAAATAAAAAAAAATTTAAAAAAAAATTTTTTTTTAAAAATTTTTTTTTGCGGGGGGGGGGGGAAAAAAATTTAAAAAAAAATTAAAATTGGGGAGTAAAAAGGACAAAAAAAGGATTTTTTTTTTAAATATTTAAAAATTTTTTTAAAGAATTTTTTAAATTAATTCTTTTTAAATTTTACATGCTTTAAAAAGGGACCCCAAATTTTTTTTTAAAAAAAATATTAAACCCCCAAAATTTAAATTTTTTTTTTTTTTTTCTATTTTTTTCCCCCATTTTTTTTTGGGTTTTTTTTTGCCCCTTATTTTTTTCCCCCAGTTTTTCTCTTTTTATTTTTTTTTAACTAAATTTTTTCTTTAAAATTTTTTCCCCAAAATTTTTAAAATTTTTTATTTTTTTTACTTTTTCATTTCCTAAAAATTTTAATTATTTTAAAAATAAAAAAAATTAAAATTTTAATTTCCCAAATTTATTTAATGATATTTTATTTTTATAAAAATTTTTTTTTTTTAAAATTTTAAATTTATTGATAAATTTAAAAAAATTTTTAAAAAAAAAAATTTTAAAATAATTTGGTTTTAAAAAAAAAAATTTTAAATTAAATAATAATTTAATATTTCTTAAAATTTTTTTTTTTGGCCAAAATTTTAAAAAAAGGGGGGCAAAGGAAAATTTCCCCGGGGGAACCTTGTGGTTTTTTTTTGGGAAAAGATTTAATAAATTGGTTTTAAATAAAAGAAATTTTTTTTGGAAAACAAAAAAAAAGAAACCCCTTTTTAAAAAGGGGAACCAAATTTTTGGGGTTTGGCAAAGCCCTTTTTTAATTTTTGAAGCTCTTAAAGCATTCCAACCAGGGCCAAGGAGAAAAATTGGAGGTGGGGGCCCTCTTTTTTTTTTTAAATTTCCACGTTGAGAGGCGGGAACTTTTTGGGGGGCGTTGAAAAAATCCCCATTTTTGGGGGAATCCCAAAAAAAGGGCGGAACCCGTTACTGGAATAGGGGTTTTTCGGGAAAAAAGGGATTGGGGGCCCCTTTTTGGGAAAGGTTTTTAAATGGGTAAATGAAAAGGGGGATTTTCCCCCGTGGGGGAAAGGTAGTGAAAAAAAGGGGTTTTAACCCGGTCAAATTTTGGCCCCCGGGGAACCAAAACCCCAAAAAAAAAAAGGGGGAAAAATTTGCCTTTTTTTTCTTTTTTTCCCCCCTTTTTTCGGGCCCACTGAGCATTTCCCGCCCCCGGGGGACTTCAGAAAAATTTTTTATTCTTTTCCCCGGACTCGGAAAGGCCAAAGGGAAAAAAGTTTTGTTTGACAAAAAAAAAAATAAAAAAAAATTTAAAAATTAAATATTTTTTTTATAAAAAAAAAAAAAGGGGAAAAAATTAAAATTTTTAAAAAAAAAAAAATTTTTTAAAAAATTTTAAGAAATAAATATAAAAAAAAAAATTTTTAAAAACCTTTTTAAAAAAAAATTCAAAAAATTTTTTAAAATTTAAAAACATTAAATTTAATAAAAATTTTTAAAAAAAATTAAAATAAAAAAATTTTAAAAAAACTTTAAAAAATTTTTTTTTTAAAAAAAAATAAAAAATAAAAAAAAATAAAATTGTTAATGGAAAATAAGATTTAAAAAAATAAAATATTAAATATTTAAAAAAAAAAAATTTTTTAAAAAAAATTTAAAATTTTACAAATAAATTTATATAAAAAAAAAAATTTTTTTTAAATTTAAAAAATTTTAAAAATTAAAAAAATATAAATTAAAATTTTTTTTTTAAAAATTTTAAATGCAAAAAAAAAAAAAAAATTAAAAGTTTTAATTTTAAAATTTTTTTTAAATTTAAAAAATTTATTAAAAATAAAAAAAATTTTCCCCAAAAATTTTTTTTAAAAAAAGAAAAAATTTAACATAATACATAAATAATCCTTAATTTTTTTCTATTAATTTTTTCCCCCCGGGGTAAAATTTCAAAATTGGAAACAAAAAGTTTTTTTTTTTTAAGTTGGGTTTATTTAATTTTAAAAAAAATTTGATTTAATTTTAAAAAAAATTTAAATTATTTTTTTTTAATTTTATTTTATTTACCTAATTTTAAAAACTTCAAGCTTTAAATTTTTTTAAAAATTTTTTTTTAAATAAGGTTTTTTTTTTTTAAAAAAGTTTAGTTAAAGCTTAAAAAGGGACAAAATTAAAATTTTTCTTTTAAAAACTAATCAGCCTTTGATTTTTAATATTTTTGCCCCTATTTTTTTTTATTTCCTTCATTCCTTTTAAATTAAAAAAAAATTAAAAAAAATTTTTTTAAAAAAAATTTTTTTAAAATAAAAATTTTGGCTTTTTTTCATTTGAATGTTCCCAATACCGGGGTTTTTGGTTTTATTTTTAAATTATTTAAAAAAAAAATTTTTAAAAAAATAATAAAAAAAAAAAAAAAACCACAAAAATTTAAATTTTTTTAAATATTTTAAAAAAAAATAAAATTTAAAAAATTTTTTTTTTTAAAAAATATTCAAAATTAAATTTTTTTTATTAAAAAGTAAAAAAAAAAAAAATATTTTTTAAAAAAAAAATTTTTAAAAACAAAAAAAAAAATTTAAAAAAAAAAAATTTTTTAAAAAAAAATTTTTTTAAAAAATTTTTTTTTTAAAAAAAAAAAAATTAAAAAAAAAAAATTTTAAAAAGAAAAAGGGAAAAAAATAAAAAAAAATTAAAATGAAAAAAATATAAAAAGCCCTTTGGGGTTTTTTTTTTTTCTTTTTTCTTTTAAAAGGTTACAAACAAAAATTTAAACAATGTAAAAATTTTTAATTTAAAAAAAAAAAAAAAAAAAAAAAAACATTTAAAATTTTACGAGGATAAAGGGGGAAATTTTGGGAACAGAAAAATAAAAAAAAATAGCAAAAAAGAATTAAAACTTTTTAATGAAATTTTTAAAAAAAATTTCAAAAGCCATGGAAAATTTTTTTTCGAAAATTTTTTAAAGGGGGCACGCCCGGGAAACAGAGCAATATATATCATACTTATATGTATAAATTTTTAAAATATTCGGGTTATTTGACTTCCCGGGACGTCAGGCTTAAGCTTTGTGACTCCCGGGGGCCCCTGGATTTTTGGGGGAAAGGGGGGGTCGGGCCCCCGCCAAAAGGGCGGGGGGTTTTTGGTGGCGGGTTTTTCCATATCTCAAGTGTTGCCTGCCTTTAAAGGGCCAGGGCGGGGCGGAAAAAATATTTTGTTTACGGAAGATCCCCTGGACCGTTCCTGGGGGCCCTCCCCCCTTGGGGGCCCAAAGGTCAGGGGGTTGGAAATCCATGTGCTCAGTTTGGAAAAATTTTTTTATTTTGGGAGTTTTTTCTTTTTTTTCAAATGAAAATTTAAAATTTCACCAGCGGTTTTTGGACACCCCTTCCACACTTTGGCCAAGCGGCTAAAAAGGGAAAACCCCCCCCTTTTTTTCCTTTTTTAATCGGGGGTTTTTTAAAACCCCCTAAATGGGGGGGGCCAAAATAACCCAACAACCCCCCCCCACAAATATTCCCTTTTTTTTTAAAAATAAAATAAAAAATTTTATATAAAAAATATATATATATATATATATATATATATATATAAAATTTTGGTTCCTTTTAAAAATACCAAATTGAGTTTGGCTGTTGGTTTTGGTTTTTTTTTTACAGCTTTGGGTTAAAGTTTACCCACAGCAATCAGCAGAAATTTTCCATTACTCAATTGCTCCGCTTGTGCCAAAAGTTTTTGGGTTGTGGGGTCGGGGAAAATTTTTGTAGGGCACTGATTATTATGGGGGTATGAATTTAAAAATTTAAATTTAAAACCTAAAAAAGTTTTTAAAAAATTATAAAAAAGCTTTTATCAAAGGGAATATCTAATCTTATCTATACTATTTATTTATTTTTTTACATTTATTTTCGGAATTTGAAGTTATTTCAAGTTTTTTCAATCAATTTTTATTTTATTTTGATCATTTATTATTATATTATTTTTTCCCTTTTACCTTTCTATTCATTTTTTTTTAACATTTTTTTTTTAAAATATTGGTTTCGGGAAATTTTTGGGCTTTTCCCCAAAACCCATTTTTTTTTTTCATTTTTTCTTTTTTTATTTTTTTAAAAAAAATTTTTTTAAATTTTAATTTTCTATAAAATTTAAAATTAATTTTAAATTGGTTTCTTTCTATATAATTAATTTTATTATTTTTTTTTAAATTTAAATATTTTTTATTAAATAAAAATATAATCAAATTTTTTTTTACTTTAGGCTTTTAAAAATTTTTTTTTTTATAGAAATTTTTTAAAAAATATTAAAGTTTTCGTTAAAGGAAAACTTTCCCTAATATTTTTTAAAATTTTTTGGTTTTGGTAAAATATATTTTATATATTTTTTAAAAAATGATCTTTTTAAGAAGCAGATAAAAGAGGCTTTTTAATACTTTAAAGTTTGTCCTTGTTTAAATTCATACCCTCACAACACGGGGTTTTCGCGTTTGCCACCCAGCAAAAACCTTCGATTAAATGTTTTGGAAATCTACACACGGGCGTCGCTGTACCCATGGAAATTTTTTGGGTTTTAAAACGAAAATAACCCAAGCGCTGCTTCAAAGTTTGTGCGTCGCGTTTTGGGGTTTTAAAAATTTTCTAGGGGACGATAAAGTTTTTGTCAAACAGCTGTTTGAATTCGATTAGAGTATGACTTTTTACAATCCACATAAAAAATTTGAGGTTCCCAAATTGGGAATTTAAAATCAAAGTAAACAAAAATATTGTTTTGGATGAAAAAATTATTATTTTTTAAAACCAGTTGATGTTTTATCAGTTCAATGGAGGAGACTAGGCAGTTTGCAGATAAGACTAAACGGCTTAAAACAAAACAAAACGGAAAAGAGTGCCCTAAAATATAAGATCTTCAACAAGATTAAATGGAAACATTCCCCGGGTTTTTTATATTTTTATATATTTATTTGATTTTTCATAAATATTTTTCGCTTTAAATTTCAACTAATTGGCTTAGTCATGATAAATTTAAATTTTATTTTATTTAACAAAAGCACATTCCCAAAAATTTTTTAGTTTCTAAAAAAAAAAATAAAGAAAATTATATTTTTTTTTAAGTTTTTTCCGGGGAAAACAGCCGGGGAAGGCAACGCAAAAAACCAAAAAGGGGTATTAAAAATTTAAATTTTTTTTAATTTCGAGAATTGCAAAAAAAAAAAAGGGAAAAAAATCAAAAAAAAATATTAGAAATTTAATTTTGCTCGCTTTGAGGCAGAGTTTGGGGGAAAATTGCTGCCCGCCGGGGAGCGTTTGACATGCCCAATTAAACATGATTTTCGCTTAACTTGTTTCATTACCACCAAAATTTTAATTTAATTTAACGTAATAAATTTAAAGCTTTGATTGCTCAATTTTGCCGCCCCCTCCGGCCGGGTGGGGGCGCCTGCCGGGGACCCGGGGGATGGCGAAAGCCGCGCGGCGTATTTGCCGCCCCGCCGCGTTTGCCTCCTTCCTTTTTGCCCCGGGGCAGTTTGTTGTTGGGGCCCCCCAAAACCCCTTTGCGCAGCTCTGATGGAAATAGAAATTGGTCCCGCGAAACGCATCTGTGTTT
>CAUIUS010000535.1:2500-13430 GCA_961210405.1 Drosophila mercatorum | reverse complement strand
CTTAGGCAAAGTGCTGGAGGGATTTTGGTGAACCTTTAAAAGGGGAGGTGCTCGACAAAAGTCGATGGAAATTGGTTTTGCCCCGGACCGGTCGAGGATGCCTGGAGTCATGTTGTGAGGATTGAAGCCACCCCGGCAGATACGTCCGGGCTTCATTGATTTCAGAGGGTTTTGACCACGTCGAATGGGACGCAGCGTTACGCCGCTATCTGTTTTTGGATGCGGGGAAGGGGTTTCGGCCAGTTTTTGGACCGAAACCCAGCATCGCGAGCTTCGGCGAAGCAACGTCGATAACCCGGGGTCCCCGCAGGGCCATTAGTGGTCCATTTTTTTGGGAAAATTTTAAGGATGTCCTCTTGCACGCCGGGAAGCGCACTGCACGATCAGTGCTTTGCTGACGATCTTATGCTGCTCATCGGGGGAGAATCAGACCCCAAACGGATTTTAAAAGGCGCCCAATTTTGGAGATAGTTGGAGGATGGGGCATTGAGGGGGGCGTCTCAGTCTCGGCAACGGACGTGACGATGTCAAGGGAAAACGTCAACGGAAACCGCCCGCCGTAAGCTTTGCAGGAGCAAACACGGGTGCCCAAATCGTTACCGGCCACGGGCGAGCTTTGGGTTTTTTTTCCCCCGAATCCGAAACGTGATCGGCTACGGGTCGTCGGAGCCCTGCCCCTGGTACGCGTCGACTGGGACTCAGTCCGCAAGCCGGCGAAGGATAATGCCGGACTCGGTGCCGTACTTTTGGTGCCCGGTATGGTACAAGATGGCGATGAGATAGTCGGGGCCGGGAGGGCGCTCAAGTCCTGCCATCGGCGATCCTTTGGATGTTTCCCCAGGGCCGAACGGTATCTCAGATGCCCGGAAGTGCAGCGGGAGCCCCCCGCGGGACCAGTTGCAATGCGCACCCCCATGGAAGGGTTGAAGGGAACTACCCCATGGTAGAAGGCGATTGGCTCTACGATCAAAACGTTTCCCCCCGATCCGGACGAGGAGGCCGCTGGGCGAGCGCATTTTTTCGCGAATGGCAGCTCCGGTGGATGACAGGAACACGGCCGTGTTACGCATGTTCATCCCGGATGTTGCCGCTTTAGCCGCCCCGATTCGTTTACGATGCCGGATTTCCAAAAGGGGCCCGGGTCGGAACGCTTTCGAGAGCGTGGTCTTAGCGAGACTGCTGGATGTCTAGGGCAACCCCATAGAGGACTGGCGGCCCTTTAGGCCGCCCACTCTGGCGGCGGGACCTGGAAAGGCTTAGAATCCAGCAGGATGAATCCGGTGAACTTAATTTTTTCAGGCGGTGAGAGCATGCACCGCGATGACTATGGGACATAGTTTCAGCAGGGGACGCATGCTGAGATCCGGAGGGCAGGAGACCTGGCGACCAGACCACGGGGTTAGTCAAAAATGGAGTGGGGAAAGCCACGAAAGGTTACACCAATACCCCAAATTAAGACTTCTTTCAAGAAATGAAGGTCCAAAACCCAAAATCCTTTAAAATGGGAGGTCATCCTTTGGGTGACCCGAAAGGCTTCCCAAAGCCTAAGGCAGACTTTCTTTAGGGAGAGTCGAAGGTCGAACCAAAGTCCTTATTTGGGAGACCATCCGCGATGAGTCGAAAGGCTCAAAAAACCTCAATTTAAGCCCCTTTTTTTATGGAGAGTCGAAGGTCGAACCAAAGTACCTTAAGTTTGGGAGACTTCATCTTGGATGAGTCAAAAGGCCCAAACCTTAATTTGGAAGACTTTCTTCTTATGGAGGGGTCGAATGGGACCAAAGTCCCTTTTTTTGGGGGAGACTCATCCGGATAGAAAAGGCCCACCAAAGCCTTAATTTAAGACTTTTTTTTTATGGAGTGAGTCGAAAGGTGCAAAAAAAGAATTTGGGAGGTTACCCCCTTTCGGAGGTAGTCGGAGGTGCCACCCAGCTCCGGGTTGTCGGAAACCAATTGGGAAGCAGTTATACTGCGACCAGCCGATCAAAGCTGTTAATTTGAACCACGGAGGGGCCCGGGGCCAAGGCCGGCCCAATGGGTTGGCCCCTTTGTGGGAGTTTGTGGGGGCTGTGGGTAAAAACGTCTGGTTCAACTAGTTGAATCACGGCCGGATGCTGTACCCAGCCAGCAGGGTTAAGAAGGCCTCCCCCTGACCAAAAGGGAACTTTTGGACAGCATATGTTGAAAGGTACTTGAAGATTTTTTTCAGGGGGGTTTGGGCCTTGAAATTTAGTTGGCCGTGTCCCTATTTGGGACAAAAGAGTACCGTTTGAAACCCCCTTTGGGCACGCCCCTTAAACAAAAATAGGGTTTCGTCCCTATCTCTATCTGGAAACCCAACCAAGGGGAAAGGGCTTGGGAAAAATTAGCGGGAAGAAGACCCTTTTTGAGCTTGACTTAACTGGCGGGAAGGAGACATAAGGGGTGTGAATAAGTGAGATATTGCTTGGGTATCGTAAAGAAATCCCCTTACTCTTATTGTTTTTACTTATTGTTTAATGGAACGTGTATCATTCAGCCATTATACGGATATATTTTTTTGTTTATGGTTTTGGGGTTTTGATGAAGTTTTTGATCAAAGTATCACGAGTTTGTTATATAATCGCAAACAAATTCTTTAATGAAAAAATGATTTATGGTTTTTTGATTTAATAATTTGATAACTCCAATTACCGGTATGACCCAATTCAAGGACTTGCCAGGTAGGAGTTTGACTGGGGCGGTACATCTCTAAATAATAAGGAGGTGTCCGGCCAGCTCAGTGCGGACAGAAACCCAAAATAGAGCAAAAAGGGGAAAGTGACTTGATCTCGGGTTCAGTACACAAGGGGGCAAAAATCGGCCATCGATCCTTTTTGGGTTTTAAAAAGTTTTTAAAAGAGGTGTCAGAAAAGTACCATAGGGGTAACTGGCGTGGGGGCGCGTTCTAGCGACGTCGCTTTTTATCCCGATGTCGGCCTTCCATCATTGTAAGAAAAAATTTCCCCCGGGTTTGGGTTGTTCACCCGCAAGGGAACGTGAGCTGGGTTTTGACCGTCGGGGACAGGTTTGTTTTACCCTACTAATGACAAAAAGTTGTTGCGACAGCATTCCTGCGTAGTAAGGGGGAACCCCAGGTACGGACCAATGGCACAATACTTGTTCGAGCGAACGTGGATGACGCTCGTCCGTTTGGGTTGCCCGAACGCCTCAAGGTCGTATCCGTGCTGGACTGCAATGATAAATAAGGGGCAACAGGGGCTTCTAAACCATTAAAAGTTTATAATTTATTTTATGAACGACAATGGATTTATCCAAGTTATTTATAACATAGAAAATTTGGGAGGATCTTCGTCACCTGATGCCGCGCTAGTTTATTTTAAAACATTTTTTAAATGACAAAGCCTAATCAATTGTAAACGACTTTGTAAAGGGGGGAAGGGTTTGAGCAGCGCCATAGCGACCCACGGGCATCCTTGCTTGATATGATTAAAACCAATTCAAATAAATCAATAATGGAATTACGGATATGATGGTATATTCAATTTTTAAAGTGTATACATTGAAATTTATTTCAAAATTTGATTGCAAATTGATGTGTGTATTGTTATTTTGTGTATGCCGTTCAATAATATTCACATTGTTTGATAAAAAAATTTAAAAGTAAAACAAAAACAGACTAAGGAACTCAATGTATATGCCAATATACAAAATAAAACATATATATTTTTGTCGGGGGGATTAGTGCTGCTAACTTTGAGGCTTTTCGAAATGTGATTTATATTGTGTGAGGCATTTCGCAGGAATATTATTTCATCATAATGGAAGTTGATCAGCCTTTATTTGAGATGCGATTCGATGGTTTTTTGTAGTTTTAAAGCCCGTTGTAGCGCGGCGACAGCGTCGCGACGCTGTCGCGAGCGTGGTTCGAGGGAGGCACAAAGTGGGGTGCGACGGAAGTGCCCGGTAGACCCCCCGAAACCGCGCGCGAAAACAAAAAAGGGAACAATCTAAGCGTCTATATCAGGGGGAGGGGGCTGGCACCTAACAACGAAGCTGAGCCAGGAAAGTCTTGATTGAAAAAAAAAACTAACAGAACTCAAAAACGTTTCAAGCAACGATTTCTAAAAACAAAAAAACGGTTGTTCTGCCAAAATTCAATGCAGATCTAGCTGGCCCCGATGCGGGGGCTGGTCCTACGGCAAACATTATTTTGGCAAAAAATGATATAAAAGGTAGTCCCCTTGGAGGTGTTGGCAGCAATGGAAGAAAAATCGTTCGTCTCTTGTTGGGGCCCGTTGCAGCGCCCAGGTCACCGTCAAAATCTGGATCTGTAATCTGTTTCAAGGTAGGCGGGTCATATTTAAACCCTGTAGTAAACCCAAAATGGACAATAGCAAGGATACGCTTTTTGTAAAGGGGTGCAACTGTGCGGGTTGTTGAGCCCAGAGGAGAGATGGTTCATCAAGGAATGACTTTTGCTACAACGTTTGACGGGGGGGAGAGTGCTATTAATAAAATACCAGATAAATGCTTGGAAAAAAGGTTAAATAATGTCGGAGGTTAGGGGGAATTGGAAGGCAGCGTTTGTAGCACATTCAAAAACAACCAATGTAAATGTTAATAATTATCAAATTGGATTTTGCATGTTATAACAATAATTATATAAAAATGACAAAATTATTGGTGAAAATATTTTTCCCCGGGTTTTAAAGTCTAATTTCCCCGGGGAAATTTGAAATTTTTAAAAAAAAAACGTTAATCAGTTTAACGAAGAAAAATTTTTTGACTTAGAACAGATCTTGTTGGTGAAGACGAATGAATTAAAAAGTTTATTAAAAAATATTCAAAATGTTTCACATGTTTGATATGGCAAGGGGATATTATCAACCCCCAGCATGAAGACTCAGTAGAGGTCAGCGTTCGTCACCCCAGACGGAAATATGAATTTTTAGAATGCCGTTTGGGTTAAAAATGCGCCTTCATTTTTTTGGTACAATGATACAACCGGGAATTTTGAAATACGTTTGGGGCGTTTATATGGAACGAATGGTAACCTTCAACGAAAACTGAGGTTTAAAAAAGATTACAGATTCCCTTTTTTGACGTCTTGGGGCAGGATTTTCCTTAATAAAAAATGTTCTTTCTTAAGAAAAGTACAATATTTGGGATACGAAGTGAGGCAGGGGAAAATTGTCCAAATCCGCTAAAAATTCCGCTTAACTTACCACCCCTGTGGGCCCAGCTTAAGACAATTTATAGGCTGGCATCTTATTTTCGGCAAGGGAAGGATTTTCTTGTTTTAAAGTCATATCTGTTGACCCAGGGGAAAAACGAGTTTGTTTGGGAACCAGAACATGAGCAAATAAGGAAAGAGGTTTGATACTTACAAAAGCCCGTCTTGATTTAACCACGTATCCCATCAATTATATACCGGGGAAAGAGAAATGGGCAGGTTGAACCCCCATGGGGAAATTTGAAAAAATTTTTTAACGCAGTCGAAACTAGCAACAGGTCTTTGGGAAGATGCCTTGGGAGAAATCCAGTTGGGCCCTTTAAACTGTAGGGTGAGTCGAGTGACAAAAAGGGAAGTCCCCAGAATTATTTTTTTTAAAAGGTCGACCATTGGGGATTCCCCTTGCGAATGGTGATGAAATTTTTTCCCGCAGTATGATCAAGAATTCAAAAAATTTTGGACAAATATAGAAGACACATTTTTAAAACAAAACAAGAGTTGTGGAATGCAAAATTAGATTTTTTTTATTAAAAATGAGAAAAGGATCAAACAAAGCTTCCCAAAGTTTAGAGGCCCTTTGAAAAAATTTAATTATTAGAAGGGAAAGGTATGGAGGTCATTGACGAACAATAGAAAATATAAATATGCTCAGATGATGTGGAAAATGCCAGATGGTTATGTACCCGTTGAATATGAAATGTTGAAAGAGACAGAGTCAAAATATGAAGAATGAAAATGTTGAAAGAGACAGTAGTCAAAATATGGAAATGAAACTGTTGAAAGAGACAGTAGTCAAAATATGAAAACAAACTTGAAAGAGACATAGTCAAAAAAACAAAAGAAAATGTTGAAAGAGACAGAGAAAATGAAGAATGAAATGTTGAAAGAGACAGATAAAAATAAAAAGAAACGGAAAGAGAAGAGCAAAATATGGAAAATGAAACGTTGAAAGAGACAAATCAAAATATGGAAAAAGAAATGTTGAAAAAGACAGTAGCAAAAAAGAAGAACGAAAATGTTGGAAAGAGACAGATAAAATATAAAAAAGAAACGTTGAAAGAGACAGTAGTCAAAATATGGAAAATGAAATTTGGAGGTAGTCAAAAAGGGGAGAATCAAACTGTAGAAAAACAGGTGGGGAAAGGGCTGGGAAAAGAAAAGTAAAAATGCAAAAAAGTTGTTTTGATACGGGTAGACCATAAGATATAATTTTAAAATTTGTTGTTAATGAAAAAATTTGAATTATGTTAAAATAAAAGGTATTTAAAAAAAAAAAAAAAAAAAAAAGGGAAAGAATTTGAAGACTACGTTTGTCAATGTTTAGTTGGTTTTGTTTGTTTAAAAAGTTTAGTATATCCAAAGTAATTTGGGAAAAAAGAGGTCGGGAATGGTGGGGTGGGTGTGGGGAGTTAGTGCCGGGCGAGGCATTTTGGGGAAAGTGATTTCATCATAAGGGGTGAGGCATTTGCAGGAATATTATTTCATCATAATGTGAAGATTGCATCGCCTTTATTTGAGATGCGATTGGCTGAGGTTTTTTATTTTTAAAAAAACAAAGGGGGCGACAGCGTCGCGACGCTGTCGCTGAGCGGGTTCATGGGGCACAAAGAATAATGCGACGGAAACGTTCTATGGTGACTTCGGCCCCAACCCCCTGCGGATAACAAAAAAAATGGAACAATCTAATGACCCTCTATAATATATATAAAAATAAAAAACATATGTCGAAAACAAGAATATATATAATATATATCTAAATAAAATACAATAGATTAAACGAATTCATATATATATATATTCGAAATACAAGAAATATACATAAAAAATGGGAAATTGATGGTGAAATCAAATAAATATATAAAATTTTTCAAATTTTAGAATTTGAAATGATATAAAGAATACACAAAAAATTTTAAAAGTGTAATGTAAATGTTCATGCAGACAAAACAAAAGTTAAATTTGGGTATACTTTAGATTTGACTGGGTTAATTGTGTTTGGGGGTGAAAAAATTATTTTAGAATTCAAAATAAAAATTGAAAAAGATGGAAAGAACTTGAACGAAATACAGATATGGTGCCCACCTATCTTTAGAACATGAAATTGACTTAATTTTAAAATATACAAGTATTCAAAAACAATTATATATGGAGAGAACATGAAATTGAGGATAATTGAAAAATATGGGAACAAAATTTAAAACTTTGCGCCAAATCTACATCTGATGAGAAAATTATATGATGAGAATATTATAATATAGATCATGGAAAAATTCAAAGAAGAAAGTACTTAGAATTCAATTATATATGGAGAGAATATGAAATTTAATTTGAAAAAAGAAAAAGAAAAAGAAAGAAAACGAAAATAAAAGAAATACGAGAACATAATTTTGGAAATTTGGTGCCAAATATATGCCTGATGAGAATACAAATTGGACTTCTGAAAGTTCAAAATACACAAATAC
Organism: Drosophila mercatorum; assembly: GCA_961210405.1. Lineage (NCBI taxonomy): Eukaryota > Metazoa > Arthropoda > Insecta > Diptera > Drosophilidae > Drosophila > Drosophila mercatorum. The sequence continues at coordinate 5,756 of CAUIUS010000535.1, read as the reverse complement.
TTTAAATACAATTATATATGGAGAGAACATGAAATTGGAGGATAATTGAAAACATACACGGGAATACATGATTTGGAAATTTGGTGCCAAAATCTATATTCAATGAGAATATTAAATTGACTTGTAAAACTTTATAATATACAAGTTCTTAAAATATACTATATATGGAGAACATGAAATTGAGGATATAATTGAAAATATACACGGGAACATGATTTGAAATGGTGCCAAATCTATCTAATGAGAATATTAAAATCGACTTGTAAAACTTTATAATATACAAGTTCTTAAAATACAATTATATATGGAGAGAACATGAAATTGAGGATAATTGAAAACATACACGGGAACATGATTTGGAAATTTGGTGCCAAATCTATATCTAAATGAGAATATTAAATTGACTTGTAAAACTTATAACATACAAGTTCTAAAATACAATTATATATGGAGAGAACATGAAATTGAGGAACTTTTGGTGCTAAATCTAATGAGAATATTAAATTGACTTATAAAATTTTAAAAATACAAGTTCTGAAAATTCACTTATATATGGAGAGAATATGAAATTGAGGATATTTTAAAATATCAGGGAACTTTGCAGCCTTTGGAAAAAATGATGGTTTTACGGAATTGTGTCAAAACCTATATAGGGTAGTGGTGTTTCTGCAAGTAAGGCAAGTCATATGAAAAAATTTTAAAGTTAAAAAATTCATATGATTGGTGGAGCGTTGTCTTGCCGGCATAGAGTAATTATGTGACAAGGGATAAGAATAATGAAGTTTTACGATTGTATTATTAAATTAGTACATGATAATATAAGGTGAATGGTAGCCTTTGGAAAACTATCGTTCTATGGAAAATGTGTCAAAAAACCTATATAGGTGGTAAAAGTCGCGTGCATGCGTCATATGAAAAATTTAAAGATAAAATTCATAAGTGATTGTGGAGTGTTGTCTTGCCGGCATAGAGTAATTATGTGATACGATAAAGAATAATGAAGTTTACGATTGTATTATTAAATTAAAGGCTACGATAATATAAGGTGAATGGTAGCCTTTGAAAAACTATCGTCTTTATGGAAAATGTACAAACCCATATAGGGGTAGTGGTGTCGCGCAAGGCAAGTCATATGAAAAAATTTAAAAGATAAAAATTTATATGATTGTGGAGTGCTGCTCCTGCTGGCATAGAAAATTATGTGACAATGGATAAAGAATAAGCGAAGTTTGGTCAGATTGTATTATTAAATTAGTACATGTATAATATATGAATGGTAGCTTTGGAAAACTATCGCCTTTATGGAAAATGTGTCAAAAAAAACCTATATAGGGTAGTGGTGTCGCGTGCGCAAGTCATATGAAAAAATTTAAAAGATAAAAATTTATATGATTGTGGAGTGTTGTCTTGCCGGCATAGAGTAATTATGTGATGATAAAGAATAATGAAGTTTTACGATTGTATTATTAAATTAGTACATGATAATATAAGGTGAATGGTAGCCTTTGGAAAAACTATCAGTCTTTATGGAAATGTGTCAAAAACCTATATAGGGTAGTGGTGTCGCGCAAGGCAAGTCATATGAAAAATTCTAAAAGATAAAAATTCAGGTGATTGTGGAGCGGTTCTGTCAATAGAGTAATTATGTGATACGATAAAGAATAATGAAGTTTTACGATTGTATTATTAAATTAGTACATGATAATATAAGGTGAATGGTGGTAGCTTTGGAAAAACTATCGTCTTTATGGAAAATGTCATAAAACCTATATAGGTAGTGGTGTCGCAAGGCAAGTCATATGAAAAATAAAGATAAAAATTCATATGATTGTGGAGTGTTGTCTTGCCGGCATAGAGTAATTATGTGATAATGATGTAAAGAATAATGAAGTTTTACGATTGTATTATTAAATTAGTACATGATAATATAAGGTGAATGGTAGCCTTGGAAAAACTATCGTCTTTGCGAAATTGTGTCGTGTCCTCAACATGATGAGCAGTGGTTGCTCATCACATTATGTGTGTAAGCATATAATAATTATAATGTTATATACCAAATATCGAGTTTTCAATAATATATGTCCTACATCGTTATTGTGTTGCGCTTTAAAGCACTTGGCTGCGATACCCAAAAAGATAATTTAGCGGAATATTGCCAAGGTATATTGATATAACATTCAATATATAACTTCCAATGTGTTTCAATTATCGTTAATTCTCAGTTAGATCCCGCAAGGAAAGTCTTAAGTAAAATTGTTTGGTGTTATGGCGTAAAAGAGTATAGTGTCGGGGAGAAATATTGTCAACTTTTTGTTATATACGTTTTTTTTTCTGCAAAAAATATGTATAATTATATTATGTCATCAACCCAACATATCCACGTATAATATACTTTAGTTGTATTGTATATGCATGTTTTATTAAATGTATGAAAAATTGTTGACGTATATGTAGTACAAATTGCTGCATATATATCAATTTATACAAGTAAATAAATAATATAATTATCATAATAAAATTGTTTGCTCCATAATATGAAATTAAACAATGTGTGATATATACAATAAGTAAGTGATCATAAAAAATATATTTGAACGAATTATATATAATTTATATAGATATTAACAAAGTTGCGTTTAAAAAATAAATGTAAATTTTTAATAGAAACGAACATGATTGCCATATAATGATGGCCATATTCGTTTAATGGATGTTCGTTTATATATATATTTTATTCAAAAATATATTAATCTGTCGGCAAGCACTCAAATTTCTGTACGTAATAAACTTGTTTGTATATTTATTATACATAATGAGAAAAAAACAAATAACATTATTCTGGTTGATCCTGCCAGTACAGGCGTTTGTCTCAAAGATTAAGCCATGCATGTCTAAGTACACACGAATTAAAAGTGAAACCGCAAAAGGCTCATTATATCAGTTATGGTTCCTTAGATCGTTAACAGTTACTTGGATAACTGTGGTAATTCTAGAGCTAATACATGCAATTAAAACACGGACCTTTTGGAACGTGTGCTTTTATTAGGCTAAAACCAAGCGATCGCAAGATCGTTACATTGGTTGAACTCTAGATAACATGCAGATCGTATGGTCTTGTACCGACGACAGATCTTTCAAATGTCTGCACTATCAACTTTTGATGGTAGTATCTAGGACTACCATGGTTGCACGGGTAACGGGGAATCAGGGTTCGATTCCGGAGAGGGAGCCTGAGAAACGGCTACCACATCTGGAA
>CAUIUS010000530.1:0-10452 GCA_961210405.1 Drosophila mercatorum | reverse complement strand
CCGAAGTGGACCCGTTAATCCCCCCGTGCTGGCATTCAGGAGGTCTCTTTCCCGCTACAATCCCACGGATCCGCTGCCCATCTTCAAGGCGTTAATCTATCAGCCACCTCGGACTCCCGATTTGCATTGTGGGCGAGAACGGTGCGGGCAAATCGACGCTGCTTAAGATTATCGTTGGTCAACTGAGCACCATCTATGGCAACATTGTGTTGCATCGCGGTCTGCGCATTGGTTACTTTGCGCAGCATCACGTGGACCATCTGAACATGAATGTGACCTGTGTGGGCGTGCTGGCGGAGCTATTCCCGGCCGGCCCGACGAGGAATATCGTCGTCAGCTGGGCAGCTTTGGTCTCTGGTCCACTGGCGCTGCAGAGCATCGCCAGCTTGTCTGGTGGTCAAAAATCACGCGTGGCCTTAGCGAAAATGTGCAGGGTAGGTTTAAATATATGAATATGATATTATATATATTGTAAACTGTATTTTATACAGCGGAACCTAATTTCCTGGTACTTGATGAACCGACGAATCATTTGGACATTGAAACAATCGATGCACTGGGCAAAGCTATAAATGCATTTAAGGTATGAACTAAAACTTAATTTATTTACATGTAATTTATAATTAATTATCAATCGATTTCCAGGGCGCGTCATTCTGGTCTCTCACGACGAACGCGATTAAAGTCGTCTGCAAGGAACTGTGGGTTTGTGTAATCGCACGGTGCGCGCCATTGAGGGCGGCCTGGATGAATATAAACGTGAGGTTTACAAGGAAATCGAAGCTAATAGTTGAATTTTATTAATTTTATACGAAACGAATAAGTGAAACAATTTAGCAATAAATTTGTAGTACGTCGAAAGTTATTTACAAAAGGGATTTAATATAGAAAACAAGCAAATTAAAGAATGTTATATTAAAGAATCCGTTAAATATACTTTATATTTTGACATAAACTATATCAATATTATTGTACACTCGTTTTTACTGATCTTGCAAACTTTGCGTTTACTGATCAGTTTTTTGCGTAGCTCAAATAAGATTAGAGTTAGAGCGGAGGCGACGTTCAGACTGTCAATGCCGCGGCTAGAGGGATGTGAACGCACTTGCCCCTGCTGCCACCAGTTTCATGAATCTAGACGATGACAGATTAGTTTCAGTTATTAAGTCAGATATAATGGCATGTTTACTTGTAGGCATCCTCGCTGACGCCATGGCTCTCGCCTCCAATGATCAGTATATTGTGCGCGCCTGTCTGATTCAGTTCGGCGTAGTCCACAGTTTGGCCTGGCTTTGTCGGATTGTTCTCGGCAATGAATACATGACAGTTGTCGGCAACGTTTGCTGGTATTTGCAGTGGCAGCTCCTCCCAGGTGACATCGTCGTGTATGGGCAAACGGAATTGGCCGCCACAGCCGCCGCGTAACGCCTTCGATTCCCAGGGATCGCAGCAGCCGTGGTGACCACCACCTGGCTGCAGGGCAAGGCAGCGCAGGTTCTTATTATGCTGCCCAAGTTGTTGGGCTCACGTATATTGTCGCATACCACTGTAATGGGTAAGGGTTCCTGATCCTGGTGTTGCTGGAGGCCTTGGGGTGAGGGACGTCGAATACTGCCAGGAGGCCGGGTGGAGTTACAAGCGAAGACCATGTTTTCAGATCATGTTGTGGCACTTTGTAGATTTTCGTGTTTGTCTCTTGCTGAGCCTGCGCCACGTGTTCCCGCAATAGGGCCAATTGATCCTTTTGACTGAAGAACAAGGAAAGCATTTTCAGGCCTGATTGAAGAGCTTCCTGTATGAGACGTCGGCCCTCGATAATAATCTGCTTGTTCTGTCGCGACGTTTGCGTGAGCGCACCTCGGTCAGCAAGGTGCTCATCAGCGGATCCTGCAAGGTGAGCCGCAGGAACTCCAAATTCAGTTCGCTGTCCTTGATAAGCGGGGTAGGCACACGCTTTACTACCGGTGGAGGTGCTGTCCTTTTTACTGCTGGTGTAAGTATCTTAGGCTCAATTACATTTTTCTTTGTTTGACTCTCGCTTTCGCGTATTTATTAACGTTGGTTTATGCTTGCGTAAAGCCTCCGCGTGCTCACTGGCTGATGTTGCAACATTGAGTTTTCAAACAAATTCGCCTCAATATCCAGCGCATCTTTGATCTCATCTTTGAAGCCGCCAGAGGAGCTGCTGCTGAGGCGCATTAATTGATAATTATTCACATTTTTTATTTGTGTTTGGATGGTTCGCCTAAGAGCGTTATAAAACATGTTTGTAAACTTTGCCGGTCGAACCGTATATGCAATCGATAACACAATCGATGGTCGACAGCGCTGTGCATTTGTTGTACCATGCGATACTTGCTCGTGTCTTATCACTATCTAAATAAATTACATATAAATAAAGTGCTTTTTATATAATATATAATTATATCATAAATATTTATTCAAAATTAACAAATATTTATATTCATATTATATTATTTGTATGATGTTTAAAATCTCGTGAGTAATCGTGCCGCTCAGTCCGCATCTTTTCGCCTCGGTGGCAACGTTCAACAAGTGTGTTGGAGCGCAGTGTTAACTCTGGCTGTCACGAATATTGCATAAAGTTCCACAACTGCGATCGAATTTCCAATTGAAATCAGTTTAAAAGCCGGTTTGGATTCACAATAAGTCAATCTGATTGTTGTATTAGGATGCTAACCAAGTCCGTGCTAATTGCCGCTGTGGGTAAGCGTGCAACGAATTTGCTGATGCAACGAGCGTTCAGCAACACGCAAGCTCTGAGGCAATCTATTAAAATCATCAGCCTCAATGAATTGGAGAAACGCTTCTTAGTGTGGAATGGCAAATACAAATCTGTTGCTGATGTGCCAGCCTTTAGGGTATGTAAATAAATGATGTAAAATACAGTGATTAATGCAAAATACTTTTGCAGGCAGGAGGAAATGGAGCGCTCTCGCAACAAAATGCGTATTAGGCTGGCAAATATTATGATTGGTTTGACCGTGGTCGGTTGCGCCATTATGATCTACAGTGGAAAGCAGGCATCTAAGCGTGGTGAATCCGTTACAAAACAGAATCTGGAATGGCACAAGCAATTTAATGAAGCGGCTCCTGCCCCAGCTGAAGCTAAATAATCATCACAAAAATACCAAAAAAATGCCTCAAAAGTAGTTCATGTAACTAATGTAAATGTTAACTGTAAACATTTGGTATTTTAAGTTTAAAAAACTTGCTCAATATCATTTGTTGCAGTATCCTGATAATTTAATCGAAACAGTGATATTTCTTTTAGACTCATGAAAACACTTTATCCACCTAGTTTGATCAAAATGCCAATTGTTAATTGTAGAGCACCCAGCACTGAAATAAATATTTAGTTAAATTTTATTTACATGACGAAAATACTATTGTTTAGCTTAGAGAAAATACCAAGTGGTCAATCTCGACTAAACAACACCCTATAGCGCACTTAATTGTAGAATGTTGTATTTAAATTAAAAATAATTGGTAAGTCTGTTAAAATTTAATGTGATTTATTTGAATTCGATGCCACTGTGTAGCAGCTGAAACATCAACAGTGACCACCACTTGCGCCAGGTGGCAGCACGCCGACGCTTGAGAGAGAGCGCTCGTCCCGGATTGCCAGCCGAAGAGAGCGCAGTGTGGCCAGCAGGCGACTACGTAGGAGGCGCAGATGGAGCAGCAACCCTGCCGCTCTTCTGGTGCCGCTGCTGCTACATTGCTGCTGGTGCTACTGCGCGCTTTTCACTTTCTGTTCTTTCAGTTTGTCGAGAACGTTTGAACGCAACGGACTTTTGGAAATCGTGCGTGCGGAAATTCTAAGTAAAGATACTAAAAGAGAGCAAGAAGAAAAAAAGAAGAAAAATTCCAAATTGCAAGCAAAACGCTGAAAAGGAAATGTGCAAAAAAATAGTGTAAAAATAAAAGCCAAAAGCATTAGGCAAAAATGTGCGGGCAGCGGGAAAAAAGCTAAAACGAGAGCAAGTGTAAAAATGTAAACTACACACGCACACTCACATATACATATATAAATATATACATGAATGTAAGTGTAAGTAGTGCCTGGTTGTAAGCGCGTGTATCTGCCTCTGTGTGTGTGTGTATGAGTGTGTGTAAGATAACAATGACCGCAGACACTACAACAATAGAAACAATAACAACAAATTGGTATTGAAATATTAATAAATTAATTGCTTAATCAAACAGATTGAAGCGGAAAATCCATAATAAAGAACATTAGACGAGGCGACGAGTCTGTGTGTGTGTGTGTGGATGGGTGGTTTTAGTGTATGTGTGAGGTGTGTGGCAACATTCGTTTGCTTTTTTGATTTGTGAAAATGTGTGTATCCGCGCAAATGTTGTTGTTGCTGCACGACGAGACGACTGTGTCGTGTCGTCTCTTGTATGGAACACCTACAAGAACAATTATATGAAAAGGAATACAAAATTGTCCTTGTACATACAAAATTATGTTGATAATCACGAATTTAAGCTAGCCAACTAATAGTAGTAAGAACAACAACAACAACAACAAGTTGTTGGCCTAATTAATATATAGCCGCATTTAATTTCGAATATGCATTTAGGCAGTACCAGCAGCAGCAGCAGCAGAAAGTCATTCAACAAAAACTAGCGTTGACGGTCGCGGCGGCTGTTTGTGCGCTCTCTCTGTGTGTGTGTGTGTGAAAGTGAAGGTCGTCTGTAGGAGAGAAAGAGCGCACAGTATCAGCAGCAGCAGCAATCAGTAAGCAGCAGCGGCAGCTAAGTCCAAACAGTCCGTTTGCTGGCGCAAATGTGCGAAAAGCCTTGGCTTGGTTTTGGCGCAACAACAAAGCCATTTTAATGCACACACACACACACATTCACACTCACACACAGACACACTCTCACACAGAGTCTTACACATGCATCTATATACCACTTGCAGTTATGTAGCTTGCCTGCACGTGCAGCTGTCTTTGTGTGTATGCGTGCGTGTGTGTGTGTGTGTGTGTGCACGTTTATGACGCGCTTGATGCACAGCAGCAGCAGCTGCTGCTGCTTCTACTGCTGCCTCTGCTGCGGCCATGCTGCATTGTTGTTGTCGTAGCAGCGACGCACATCCCTTGCCAGCTTTAAATTGTGCCTTGCTTTCGCGCTAGTTTTCAGATTTTTAAGACTTTGACATGCTCTGTGCTTATCACAGCAGAAATATGAGTAACTTTTTAAGAAATTGGATAAAATATAAGCAAATAATAATAATGATCTCTAAATTTTTTATATTATTCTTTGAGTATGAACAACTTTTCATGAAATCTGCTAAAAACAAAACAAAAAATAAATAAAATAAAATAAATATAATATATATTCTATTATATTCTTTATACCTTAATTTATATGCTTATCACAGCAAAAGTCTGCAACAAGATAAGCAAATAATAAAATAAATAGTTAAAATAATAATAATTTTTCGCTATATTCTTAACTCCGCTTATCAAACAAAAACATGAACAAATCATGAAATCCTCTGAAAATGTGCATATAATTCTTTTAATTTATCTATTTCTATCTAAGCAAAAATATGAACAGATTTTCACTGAGTTCTGCCCTTAAACAAAATAAATATTAACATAAATAACTTTAAAAAAATAATAAATTTCAAAATCTTGTCAAGGCAAAAACATGACCAACTTTTCATTAAATCTACTAAATAATATAGAAAATAATTTCAGTTGTTTTATAAATATTTTTCGATTTTCTATAATTTCTGTAATTTATAAATAAAATATGAATAGTTATTTGTATACATACATATATTCACATATTATAAAAATTTACTATATTTTATATATTTTATAATTCATTTCCAAATACTATTTTTTTAGTTTACAAAACAAATTCCTTCAATTTTCAATATTTTATAATTAGTTTACAAATAACAATTGCTTTAATTTTTCTATATTTCATGTATAGTTTACGAATAATAATTCAGTTGTTTTAGTTTTGTTTTTAGTTTGAAATGTTTACAAATATTTGTGGTTCAGCCTTGATTAATATTTATTTGAGTTCGCAAAGCAAAGCAAAGCAAAGCAGAGCAATAATTATGCTTTATAATGTAAACAGTTTTGATTTGGATTCATTTTCGCTCTAGTTGATTAGTTTTATGACTTTTTGCTACTTCTGCCATGGCAATTGAAATGAATTTCTTTAAAAATCTGTTTATTTTGATTGGCTAGTTCATTGAATCTGTGTGTGCTGGCAGCCCTGGCATACGCGGCGTATACACACTTCGACTCCGCGCAGTGTGTGTGTGTGATTATTTGGAGATATAATCATTTCACGCTTAAAAGGCTTAGCGGGCCTACATAAATTACGGCATTGCCTGCGCATTGCCTTAGCCGCCCCAACAACACATCCTGCATATTATCCGAGCTGGGGTCACTTGACGTTTCTGTTTCGGTTACGTTTTCGTGTGCTTCGAGCGCCTTTCCTCAGTGGCGCGTTAAATGCGACCGAAAAGTTTTTCGGGACTGCTGATGCGTTTCACTGATAACTCTTTCTCTCACTCTCTGCTCTCTCACTCTCTGTCCCTCTCGCTCTGTAAAGTCGTTACGCTTTTTATGAGTTTTGCAATTAATTTGAATGGCATCCAGTTTATTGTTAAAGCCAGTTACTTGCATATGACCAGCGCTCGCTTGGCCTTGCAAGCGGCAGCATTTCTCATCATCCGATTGTCCAATGGGGATGTCTCTCTGTGTGTGTGTGTGGTGTAAGCAATTTAAATTTTAAATGCCATTTCCCATTGCAATCGAATGTTCACTTGCACAACGTGACGTATGCGCAATGTATTCAATTAATAATAAGCATACGCACAGTTGGCCAAGATTGAACTGAAATCGCATTGTCTTGTGCCCAATTAATTATTGAATTTAATCTACGCATATTTGTAAATTAGATTAAATTGCTTATTGGAAATTTTAATAGGGAAAAATAATATTTTATTCATATCATTTGCTGCTAGTGGGAGGGATGGGCGGCATATTCAGGCATCAATCAATAGTCGTAGATTGCGGTTTATTGGGCTTAGCCCATCAATTTGGTTGTCCTTACTTGAAATTGTCATTTGTTGCCGTTGTAAATGATAAATCAACATTCTTAATACCCTCAATGAGGCAAGTTTTCAATATTCTCCCGCCGCCCACTGCAATTGAGTTGTTGGGCTTCTGCTGGGAAATGGATACTAAGCATCTCTTAAGCAGCCCGAACAACCCAAAAAAAAATTATAAAAGACAGAATACAGCACAAACGGTTTTAATGTTGAGCCGACAACGAAGACGACAACGACGACGACGACCAACTCTCGAGTCACAAAAAATAAAGTAAAATAAATAAAAAAAAGGGAAAAGAAGAAGAAATTCAGCCGCCTAGCGACCCAAACCAAATTAACCACCCACATACAAAATGCCCGGCCCTGCCCCTTGGGGCCTCTGGGCAGGCGCAGACTCGGCTCTCCTCTTGGCTCTCCCTTTGGCTGCTCTCCGTGGTCTATCTACGCCTGCATTTGGTAATTTTCAATAGTTTTGGCTTTATAATGCCGCCAACGCAGACCTCAAAAAATTCAAACATACAAAATTGCTTGTAAACAAAATACACTAAAGACAGCAGCATCAGCAGCAGTAGCAGTTGTTCGTCTGTGTGCGCGTGCGAGTGTCTGTCCGCGCGTGTGTGTGGTGTTATCGTTTAAATATAGAACACAACTAAATGTAAACATTGTTAACGTATTGTCCATAAAAACACAAAATGAAAATGCACAGACATTAAAATGCGTTTATGAGTCGAAAGCATCTTCAGTTGCTCTGCAAATGTCCCATTCGATTTTGTTTTTACTAGAAATTCTATATTATTTGCGAATTTTTGGCGGTTCCGGCGCCTACAATAAGAAATTTTCTGCCACAAAGGAGCGTGCGTGAGAATGAAGCAGACAGAGAGAGACAGAAAGAGAGAGATGGAGAGAGAGAGAGAGAGAGAGCGAGGCAGAATGAGAGAGCTTTAGTCTTGGCGCAAAAGTCAACTCATAATAAGGCTCGTAATTGGGTTCCTCGCAAAAATGCACAGGATTTCCGTAGATTTTACGTGTATTTTATACATTAACTAACAAGCCAGCCAGCTAGGGGTAGGCGGCTTCTGTTCATGGGATGGGGCGTGCAGCTCTCGACAATAAACAAAATTACAAAAAAGGGCACAGAAAATAAACCGAAAAGTAACACAAAATTGTGGAAATTATAATGAAGCTTAGCCAAACGCTCCAAACGAATTGCGAATACACTTTATTTATATAGCCGCTTGATTTTTATCTTTGGAAAATTTATGAAAAGAAATTGTTTACGAAATACTTCCGTATTTGAGATACATATGCTCTTGAATATTTCTAATTGATGGCATTTCATGAAGACATGGAAATGCGAAAATTTCCCAATCATAAATATATTTATGTATACTAGATTCGCACACAAACAATTTGGCATTAAAGCTGCAATGAATGGAAATTCTGTTGTTTATTTAGTATCCAAATTATTATTACAAACCAGCAAATGCGCATTCCCAATCGACCGGATAAAATATATTTTGCAAAAATTGGCAATTGGCATTTTGATAAAAAAATTAAATTAAATTAAATTGAGCTGAGTATTTTTAAATGAATATTTATAGGTAACCAAAATACAGGAATATAGTTTTTATTCATTTGAAAGTCTATCATAATAAAAATATATTTTAATAATATAATAAAAATAAAATGTAATAAAAGTATATATTTATAATATAATAATAATAAAATATAGCAAATGACGAAAGAAATAAAGTAATAATAAATACATAAAACTAATAAAATAAATAAAATAGTAAAATTGCGAAGTTTCATAATATGAATTACGATACAAATTTATTTTATATTTATTTTAATTTTTTTAATATCTTACATTTTATGAAACTTCATACTAGTTGTTTTATTTATTATTTTATTTCTTTTGTTATTTGTTTTATTAACTATTTTATTTATTTACTTAAATTTCCAATTATTTAAAAATTTTAATTTTTGTTTATTTGTATATTATTTAGATTTTATTTTTTTAAATTTTTTAATCTATTTATTTCAAACATTCCAGATATTTTATATTACATATTTTTAATATTTCTCTGTTTAATATTCAAAATATTTATTAAATTAAATTCAATTGCATTTTTAATATATTTTGAAATTAAATTTTGATTTTTTTTAATTTTTTATTAATTTAGTAATTCAATAAGGTAAATATTTATTTTTTATTTAAATTGTAAATATATCAAAAATCTTGTTTATAATTGAAATGTTCAATATTTGCATTATGATTTGTAATTTGTGAATTGTTTATGTTCTGTGCCCATGGCAAAGTCCAAGCACAAGTCAATCACCTGCTGCGACTGCTAGATCATATTATATTTTTCGTTATTTTTTTTGCGCAAGGGCAGCTGACAAACAACTGAAAGACAAATTGTATACAATGTTTGGTTTATGGGCGCGAGCTGTGAATGGATGAATGTGCATCATTATGGGACTGCTGCTGCCTCATTGTTGTTCCTCTCGGTGGCTGCAAGGCGAAAATTACCCTAACCTTGGACGCAATGCAGAAGGCAACAAAAATGCGAATAGACTAACAGCGACGGCAAAGGCAACAAAAACAAATAATTAGGCGACGTCCAACCACAGAAAATAGTGCCAAACCCAGAGTTGGCTAAAATAAGCTATGCAAATAATTAATGAAGCTTGGAACATGAGGACATGTGGCGCCATTGTTTAGGTAACGGAAGTGTGCCGCCCCACAGGTCCCTCTATTAGGTGCCGTCGTTGTTCTTGTTGTTGGCATTTTTTTGGGCTGCTGGGATTATTTTTCCAGCCATTTGATGTTTGACAATTTATTTTGATGGCGCACAACACGCACACGTCAATTCGGGCCGAACGAGGCGCCTCAGTCAGAGCGACGTCAGCAACGAACGACGACGTCAACATCAATGGAAGAGCAAAGCAAACGGCATTGATTAATTTCCATTTGGGCACACTAGCCGAAAGCAAGGTCGACCGACACTCTATGCGAGCAAAATTGTTGATAGGATAATGTGGCATTAAACATTGGGCCGACACATTGGCTGCTGCTGCTGCTGCGGATGTTGGAGGAGCCTCGCCCACCAACCCCCTGGTGACGGTGCGGTTTGATTGAAGCGCCGAGGTAGCGAGCGAAAGCAGAAGTGTGTACAGAGCTGTCAGTCAAAAGTCGATATAGTCTGTTCACCTGTTTGAAGAGTGTGCCAGCTTATGACTGAAATTGTGTGCGATACTCTCTGAGCTGTGCGAGTGTGTGTGTGTACTTTCGGCGCTGATTTTGAGTGATAACCGGTGGCGACTAGACACTTTTA
>CAUIUS010000526.1:0-10113 GCA_961210405.1 Drosophila mercatorum | reverse complement strand
CCCTGTGTGTACGAACACCGAGATCAAGTCAGCTTTTCCCCTTTTTGCTCTATGTGGGTTTCGTCCGCACTGAGCTGGCCTTGGGACCCCTCCGTTATTATTTGAAGATGTACCCCGTCAAACCCCCACCTGGCAATGTCCTTGAATTGATCATACCTGAGTAATTGGAGTTATACCAAATTATTAAATCAAAAACACATAAATGCATTTTATCATTAAAGAATTTGTTTGCGATTATATAACAAACTCGTGATACTTTGATCAAGAAGCTTGCATCAAAACACAATACCATAAGACATAATAAATATATCCGTATAATGGCTAGAAATGATCCCGTTCCACTTAATCAAGCAAGTAAGAAACAATAAGAATAGTGGTATTTCATTGACGATACCAAACCGAAGCTTAATATCTCCCACTTATTCTACACCTCTTATGTCTCCTTACACTGCCAGATTAGAGTCAAGCTCAAAAGGGTCTTCTTCCCCGCTAATTATTCCAAGCCCGTTCCCTTGGCTGTGGTTTCGCTAGATAGTAGATAGGGACAGAAATCCTAGTTTTGTTTAACGTGGCGTGTACCCCGAGGGGGGGTTTACAACCACGGTACTCGCTTGTGCCACATATGTGACACATAGTACAGCGGTGAATTCAATGCGTCCACCAACGCCCCTAAAAGAAATCTTTAAGTACCAGTTCGAGCATATGCTGTCGGGCATGTTGTTCCCTCTTGGTCAGGGGCGAGGCCTATCTTAACCTCTGCTGGTTACGGGTACAGCATCCGGCCGTGATTCAACGCCACGTTGAACCATGACAGTTTTAACACCACAGCCACCACGAAACTCCCACAAAGGGCCAACCTCATTGGGCTGGCCTTGGCCACCAGCCCATCCCGTGGCTCAAATTAACAGCTTTGATCGGCTGATCGCAGTCTAAACTGCTTCCCAATTAGGTTTCCGACAACCAGGAGCTGGGTAAGCACCTCCGACTACCTCCCCAAAGGGGAAGCCTCCCAAATTAAGGCTTTGGTACACCTTTCGACTCTCTCCATGAAGAAGAAAGTCTTCCAAATTAAGGCTTTGGTGAGCCTTTCGACTCATCACAAGGATGAATCTCCCAAACTTAAGGACTTTGGTCCGACCTTCGACTCTCTCCATAGAGAAGAAAGTCCTCCAAATTAAGGCTTTGGTGAGCCTTTCGACTCATCACAAGGGTGAGTCTCCCAAACTTAAGGACTTTGGGTTTGACCTTCGACTCTCTCCATAAAGAAGAAAGTCTTCCAAATTAAGGCTTTGGTGAGCCTTTCGACTCATCACAAGGATGAGTCTCCCAAACTAAGGACTTTGTTCGACCTTCGACTCTCTCCATAAAGAGAGAGTCTTCCAAATTAAGGCTTTGGGGGGCCTTTCGACTCATCATAAGGATGAGTCTCCCAAATTTAAGGACTTTGGTTCGACCTTCGACTCTCTCCATAAAGAAGAGAGTCTACCAAATTGAGGCTTTGGTGGGCCTTTCGGTTCATCACAAGGATGAGCCTCCCAGATTTAAAGGACTTTGGTCGGACCTTCGACTTTCTTGTGAAGAGAGTCTTCCAATTTGAGGTATTGGTGTAACCTTTCGTGGCAGTTGCCACTCCCAGTTTTGACTAACGTCAGTCCGGTACTGGTCGACCAGGTCTCCCTGCGTCCTCCTGGGTCATCAGCATGCGTCGCCTACTGAAGACTATGTGTGCATAGTCATCAAGCAGTTGCATGCTCGTCACCGCCTGGAGTGAATATTAGTTCACCGGATTCGTCCTGCGGGATTCTAAGCCCTTCCAGGTCCCGCACGTCCGCATAGAGTGGGCGGCACATAGAACGTGCCGCCAGTCCCTTGGGGTGCCCAAGACATCCAGCAGCCCCGGCCCACCCAGCAAAAAAGCGTTCAACGAGCCATGGCCATTTTGGATAACCCCATGCATCGTGAACGAAGTCGGGGCGGCGAAGACAAGCAAACACCCGGGGATGAACATGCAAAGGGCCGTGTTCGGTCTCCCACCGACCCCCATTCGCGCAACATGCGCTGTCCAGCAGTGTCCCCTCGTCCGCGATCAAGGGGGAAACGTCTTATCGTAGAGCCAATCTCCCCTTCTACCATGGGGTTTCCGCTTCAGCTTAAACTGCAAGCAGGGATGGAAACAGGTCCAGCGGGGGAGCCCAGCTGCATTTCAAGGGCATCGTAGATACCGTTCGGCACGTGGGCAAACATCCTAAGAGGATGCGCCGATGGCAGGATTTGAGCGCCCCCCGGCCCCCGACTAGTCTTATCGCCATCTTGACCATAGAGGCACCAAATAGTGGACAAGGCACCATGAGTCCGGCATACCCTTTCGCCGGCTTGCGGACTGAGTCCCCAGTCGACGCGTAGCACAGGGGCGGGCCCCGACGATCCGTATGTACGTGATATGGGGGAGAAAACTCAACCGCTCCCCAAACGGATGCCAAGGTAACGTTTGCGTCACATACCGAATTTTTGCTCCTGCGCTTGGCGGGGGGTCTGCCAGTTGACAGTTTGCCCAGGCATCGTCACGTCTTCGTTGTCGAGACTGAGACGCCTACCTCAATGCCCCATCCTCCAACATCCCATGGGGCGCCTTGAGCTCCAGTTGGGATCTGGATTCTCCATCGATGAGCGCGAAGATCGCGCATATGCACGATCGTGCAATGCGTTTCCCAGGCGATGCAGGAGGACATCCTTTAAATTGTTCCAAATGAATGGACCACAAGGGCCCCCGGGCAGCCACGGGTTACATCGACGTTGATTTGGAAGCTGCTGACGATGCTAGCTTTCGGTCCGAAAAGAAGCTGCGCCAGATCCCAATTTCCCCCGCATCCAAGATCCTAGTCGGCGTAATGCTGCGTCCCATTCGACGTGGTCGAAAGCCCTCAAGTAAAGAAAACCGACCGTATCGCCGGGCTGGTTCGACACTGCTCACAACATGACTCCAGGCATCCCGACGCAGCGTCCGGGACGAAAGCCAATTGCCATCGACTTCGTCCGTGAGCACCCCTTTTCCCGGTTAAAATAACTCCTCCAGCCTTTGCCACTTTGCAGCGGTAGTGGCGGCTGATGACGGCGGGCTGGGGGGGATCCCCTCTCAGTCTCCAGTTCCTTCATGGCACCGTACATGTCGGCGACCTGGGGCTTGCCCCCGATCCGGCTGGCGAAAGGCGTTGGGGAATTTTTTGATGGTTCCGACTTTTCGGGTAACGCCGCCGAGTTGGAGCCAGGGGATCAGCTCCAGCTGATGCCGGGGGCCGATGCGGGCAGCGGCAACGGTGGCGGCGGTGGCGCGGTGGCAGCGGAGGCAGCGGTGGCAGCGGTGGCGACGGTGGCGGCGGCGGATGTCGATGGCCTCTCATCGGCAGCAGAAACAGCAACGGTGCAGCCCGGGGCAGCGATGAATGCAGCGCGGGTGCTGCGAGTGCGCTGATAGCGAGGTGCAGCGCAGGGCAGCAGCAGGTGCAGCAGCAAGGCAGCAGCAGCAGCACGCGGAGGGGGGGCTGCAGCTGCGGCCGAGTGGGTCCCCTTTTCCCGCGATGATGGCGGCCGGGGGGTGTCGCATCCTCGCTGATGTCGTCGCACGCCGAAAATTTTCGCGGCGGAGAGTCCGGGGGCGGCATCCCCCGCGTCCGTCGTCGCAGCTCGCGCCGATGCACGAGGGGCGCTTCTTGCGTCCACCCGAACGCGTAGATTGCACCGAGCTCGCGGGGCACTACTCGCGTCGCTCTCCATCATCCTTTTCCCTTTTGCAAAAGGGAAAATGTTTATTTTAAAAATATGCACTACTTTTTTTCGCGCCGCACAAAAGATTTCACCGAAAATTATGTCCGTTCTGATTGGCTCCCAAACAGTGCAAAAACGGTGCTTTTCCCCACGCACTAATACACCCCGTTGCCGAGATCGCTTATCGCGGAAACGCCGAAATAACGATTTTAAGTTCGCCCGTCACGGTTGTTATTGCAAAAAAAACAAAAACACTCGAATAAACTTTCGATGCGCACAGTGATAACACAACCGCTCACGTTCGTCAGACATCAACTGATAGATGCGACAGAAATCCTAGTTTTTTTTAACGTGGCGTGTACCCCCCGAGGGGGGTTTTAAAAAACGGACTCGCTTGGCCCATATGTGAAAATAGACAGGGGGGAATTCAATGGCCACCAACGCCCCAAAGAAATCTTTTAAGTACCAGTTAACATATGCGTCGGGCATGTTGTTCCCCTGGTCAGGGGCGGGCCATCTTAACCCTCTGGCTCGGGTACAGCATCCGGGCCCGGGTTCAACGCCACGTTGAACCGACGTTTTAACACCACAGCCACCACGAAACTCCCCCGGGGCCAACCCCTTTGGGGGGGCCTTTGGGCCCCCAGCCCATCCCGTGGTTCAAATTTTAGCTTTGATCGGTGATCGCAGTCTAAACTGCTTCCCAAAGGTTTCCGACAACCAGGGGCTGGGTGCACTTCCACACCTCCTAACGGGGGAAACCTAAATTAAGGGTTTGGACACCTTTTGACCCCTCCATGAAGAAGAAAGTTTCCAAATTAAGGCTTTGTGAGCCTTTCGACTATCACAAGGATGAGCCCCAAACTTAAGGACTTTGGCGACCCTTTACCTTTCCATAAAGAAAAGTCTTCCAAATTAAAGGTTTGGGGGGCCTTTGATCATAAAGGGGGTGAGTCTCCCAAACTAAGGACTTTGGGTTTGACCTTCATTTTTCTCCATAAAGAAGAGAGTCTTCCAAATTAAGGCTTTGTGGTTTCGACCTCACAGGGATAAGCCCCAAATTTAAGGACTTTTGGGTTTGACCTTCGACTCTCTAAAAGAAGAGAGTCTTCCAAATTAAGGTTTGGGGGGCCTTTCGGGTTTATCACAAGGATGGGCCTCCCCGAAAGGACTTTTGGGCGGACCTTCGATTTCTTGTGGGGAGTCTTCCAATTTGGGTATTGGGTAACCTTCGAGCGTTTCCACTCCCAGTTTTGACTAACGTCAGTCCGGTATTGGTCGACCAGGTCTCCCTGCGTCCTCCTGGGTCATCAGCATGCGTCGCCTGCTGAAGACTATGTGCGCATAGTCATCAAGCAGTTGCATGCTCGTCACCGCCTGCGTGAATGCTAATTCACCGGATTCGTCTTGCTGATTCTAAGCCCTTCCAGGTCCCGCACGTCCGCATAGAGTGGGCAGGCACATAGAACGTGCTGCCAGTCCTCTATGGGGTTGCCACATAGACATCCAGCAGTCTCGCTAAGACCACGCTCATGCAGAAAAGCGTTCAACGAGCCATGGCCAGTTATGAGATAACTGCCATGCATCGTGAACTTGAAGTCGGGGCGGCTGAAGACGAAGCTAACATCCGGGATGAACTTATGCGTAACACGGCCGTTCGCTGTCATCCCACCGGAGCTGCCATTCGCGCAACATGCGCTCGTCCAGCAGTGCTCTCTCGTCCTGCGATCAAGGGTGGAAACGTCTTGATCGTAGAGCCAATCTCCTTCTACCATGGGGTAGTTCCGCTTCAGCTTAAACTGCATAGCAGTGCGCATGGAACAGGTCCAGCGGTGGAGCTCCAGCTAGCACTTCAAGGGCATCAGTAGATACCGTTCGGCACGTGGGCAAACATCCTAAGAGAATACGCCGATGGCAGGACTGAGCGTCCTCCTGGCCCCGACTAGTCTCATCGCCATCTTGTACCATACCGAGGCACCAAATAGTGGACAAGGCACCATGAGTCCGGCATATATCCTTCGCCGTGCTTGCGGACTGAGTCCCCAGTCGACGCGTAGCACACGGGTCAGGGCTCCGACGACTCCAGTTAGCCGATCACTTATATACGTGATATGCGGGAGAAAACTCAACCGCTCGCCAACTGTGATGCCAAGGTAACGATATTGCGTCACATACCGTAAGTTTGCTCCTGCAAGCTTACGGCGGGCGGTCTGCCAGCTGACAGTTTGCCCTTAGAGCATCGTCACAGTCTTCGTTGTCGAGACTGAGACGCCTACCTCAATGCCCCATCCTCCAACTATCTCCATAAGTTATGCGCCTTTGAGCTCCAGTTGGGATCTGGATTCTCCATCGATGAGCAGCAGAAGATCGTCAGCATATGCACTGATCGTGCAAAGCGCTTCCAGGCGATGCAGGAGGACATCCATTAATATGTTCCAAATGAATGGACCACTAATGGACTTCCTGCGGGCAGCCACGGGTTACATCGACGTTGACTTCGCCGAAGCTGCGCCAGATCCCAACTTCCCTGCATCCAAGATCCGATAGTCGGCGTAATGCTGCGTCCCATTCGACGTGGTCGAAAGCTCCTCTGAAGTCAATGAAGACTCCGAGCACGTATCTAGCCGGGCTGGCTTCGACACTGCTCACAACATGACTCCAGGCATCCTCGACGAGGTCCGGGACGAAAGACGAATTGCCATCGACTTCGTCCGTGAGCACCTCCTTTATACGGTTCACCATGATCCTCCAGTACTTTGCCAAAAACAGGCAGCAGGCAGATGCCCCGATAGACGCTGGATCGCTCCTGTCCTTGTCGGGCCTTTGAGGAGCGCAACCACACGTGGGCGCTTCCACTCGGTGGGAAATACCCATCTGCCAGACAACGGGTGTACATCGCTGTCATGTGCTCCGGGATGGCGCGCCAAGTCGCCTTGACCATGCCCCCAGTGATGCCATCTAAACCAGGTGAGCGTCTGCTCCGAACCTTGGCGATGCATGTCTCGACCTCAATCGGGTCGAGTACTGGGGCACTTCGGGTGGAACAAGAACGTCCACTGGCCTCTCCGCAGCAGGGAAAAGCTGTGAGCAGGACGTTCGCGCAGGCGTGCCAGGTTACTACCAGCTCATTGTTCCACCGAAGGCATCCGAGATCGGGCCCCTTTTGGGGCTCGGCATATCCTATAGACAGACCCCCGGGGGCGCGGTGCTCGCCGACATATCTTCTCCAGCCCCTTTCACGAAATCCTCTCGATTCCTTTGGGGTGATCCTGAAATGAGGCCAGGACGGCTACACTTTCGCGGGCGGCGACGAGCATGCTGCAGGGCGCCTTCCCGGCCCCGGGCGTGCGTCGGGAGCGGCAGCCCAAGTCACACGACGTTTGGCCCGAATTGCTGTCGCCCAAACACAGCGTCGCTCACCTGATGTATTAGGGAGCGGGCGTCACCGTTCATCAGATGCCACCCGCGAAACTGCCCGAGGAAAACCATCGATGATCCTTAGCTCATCACCGAAAGCCCCCACAGCACTGTGGAGCTTCCACGGGGGCCCGGAGCATAGCCTCAACGTGCTTGCCGGATCGAGGGCCAACAACGTGATGATGTGTGGCCCTCGCCCCACCGCTTACGTCCACTCATACGCGCCCAGGTGCTGAATCACTGACGATAGTACGCGATACGCTCCGCCCCCCGGATTGTCGAACTTTACACATTGCTGGGACATTAAGCACGCCGGCCGACTCCCCTGAACCCAGTCAGAGCAGTTCACCCCGCTCCCGTTCAAGTACCCCCCGAGAACGCTGGGGGAGCTTATGAAACGGGGGGGATCTGCGTTATCAAGGCCAAGATGACGGGGCGGCGGCCAGCAGCAACACCGCACCCATGTACAGCATGTACGGCCCAATTTGCGTTAAATTGGCAGTATACGGAGGTGAGGAAAATTGACCCAAATTTCCCGACACACTCACGCATGCCTGGGTAAAGCGAGGAGAAGGCATGCAGACGACCTCCTGGTCGTCTACGATCAAACGGCTTTGTTCCGTTTGTCGGAGAATATGCATGCCCCCGGAACCCGGTGACCCTTTCCTCCAGGGCCCAAACATATGGCTCCTGGAAAAGCGAACTTGACCCCGAGTCTCTCACCCGGGACTCCAAAAATTAGGCAGCCTATGCGGCCGCAGTTGCCTGGGACTCTAAACTTTTTAAAGCAGAGGCCACCCTGGCGAGCACAGCTCCGATATGGGCCCGCTGCCGAAAGAAACGGGCTTTGACGGCGGGTTTTTTAAAGCTCGTTCCCAGGACACGGGGTTGCTGCACTTCGAGGCGGGTGCCCGGGTTTTTCCGCATTGCCGGATATCTCCTTCATCCTACACTGTGCACACGGTGGTCAAAGCCCCCACTTGGCAAGCGCGTCGGCGTGACGGTGTGCCAGCGGAAGGGCTTTCCCACGTATATCCTGTGGGATCCTCCAGAATATCCAGGGCCTTCTGGCTCCCCCAGCTGGATGTTGACCGTGGGTCCGTTTCCGTCCATGGTTTCGATGGTTTTTCACCGATTTCCCGAAGACAACACTGGCCAGGGCCCCAAAAGGGTGGTTCTTCCACATTCCATCCATGAACTGCTTTGGGGTGATGCTGCTGTCCACGTCACGGACCATCACCCCAGGTTCAGGCGGGGTTCTGCAACATCGAGTCCAACCCCCTTTAACTTCGGGTTCACTACCTGACGCATTTCTCCCGAGGATGGGGTGCGGATGATGGGACCTCCCCTTGAGTCAGCACCCGTGTAAAGTACCCAAGTGGGGGGAACCTCCTTAGGACTCGCTCAGGGCTTGCTGGGGGTTTCCGGTTTCGCCGCAAGGTCCCGCACGCTGAGCGAACGGCGTTGGGCACATTTTAACCAAAAGGCCTTTCCCGGCTTCTCGATGTGCTGCATACGCTGCAGCACGGTTGACCAGGGGATCAGCTCCAGCGATGCCGGCGCCATGGGACAGCGGCAACGGTGGCGACGGTGGCGGCGGGGATGTCAGGCCTTCATCGGCAGCAGAAACAGCAACGGGGGCAGCAGAGGGGGGGATGAATGCCAAACGGGTGCTGCGAGTGCAGCTGGAATAGCAGCAGGGCAGCAGCAGGCAAGGGGGGGCAGCAGCAGCGGAGGCGGGGGCGCAGCTGCGGCCGAGTGGGTCCTTTTTCCCGCGATGGGCGGCCAGGGGGCGTCGTATCCTCGCTGATGTCGTCGCACGCCGCAAATTTGCGGCGGAAAATCCGGCGGCGGCATCCCAGGGGTCCGTCGCGGCCGCGCCGATGCACGAGTGCGGCCCCGCTTCTTGCGTCCACCCGAACGCGTAGATTGCCATCGCGCCGCCTACTCGCGTCGTTCCATCATCCTTTCCTTATGCAAAGGAATATGATTTTAAAAGTATGCACTACTTTTATTCGCGCCCCCAAAAAATAGCCCCCGAAAATTATGTCCGTTTGGGTTGGCTGGCCAATCGTGCAAACAACGGCTTTCTCCCCACACCAATACAGCCGGGTTTCCGAGATCGCTTTTCGCGGAAGCGCCGAAATAAGCGATTTTAAGTTCGCCCGTCACGGTTGTTAGCAACAACAACAAAAAAACTGAATAACTTTGATGCCCGGGTTTATAACCAAACCCTCGTTGAGGTCAGACATCAACTGATAGATAGCGACAGAAATCCTAGTTTTGTTTAACGGGGGGCACCCCGAGAGGGGTTTTAAAACCCCGGGATCCCCTTGTGCCACATATGTGAAAATAGTACAGGGGGGAATTCAATGCGTCCCCAAAAGCCCCTAAACGAAATCTTAAGTACCAGTTCGAACATATGCTGTCGGGCATGTTGTTCCTTGGTCAGGGGCGAGGCCATCTTAACCTCTGCTGGCTACGGGTACAGATCCGGCCGGGTTCAACGCCACGTTGAACCGACAGTTTTAACACCACAGCCACCACGAAACCCCACAAAAAGGGGGAACCCCATTGGGCTGGTCTTGGCCCCAGCCCATCCCGTGGTTCAAATTTACAGCTTTGATCGGCTGATCGCAGTCTAAACTGCTTCCCCCTTAGGTTTCCGACAACCAGGAGCTGGGAAGCACCTCCGACTACCTCCAACGGGGAAGCCTCCCAAATTAAGGCTTTGGTAAACCCTTTTGACTTCTCCATGAAGAAGAAAATCTTCCAAAAAGGTTTTGTGAGCCTTCGACTATCACAAGGGGGTGAGTCTCCCCCAAAATTAAGGATTTCCGACCTTCGACTCTCTCCATAAAGAAGAAAGTTTTAAATTAAGGCTTTGGGCCTTTTGACTAATTGGATGAGTCCCCAAACTAAGGACTTTGTTGA
>CAUIUS010000525.1:0-10847 GCA_961210405.1 Drosophila mercatorum | reverse complement strand
AATAGCTTTAATTTTTTAAATCATTTTTTTAATTTTCAAGATTTTTCCTCGTTGTATGTTTGGTGAGGCCTGTCGGTGGCGCTCACGGTTGGATTGCGGCGGTGGGTATGCGAGGGACGCGCACTCCACCTCCACCCTCGAGCGCTGCGCTTGCGATTCGACAAAGGATTGAATCGGGCGCTGGGCGAACGATGATCACAGGTCGAATGATTACTCTTTGTGTTTTTGAGCAACTGGTCTCTGCCTTTAAATGGTGTAACTTTGTTTGTTGTTGGCGCCTTCGTTACATGGGTTGTTTGTGCCGGTCGGGCATCTCGACTATTCATCGGTATAATGGCGTGACAGTTGTTGTTCGAGTTGGCAGCAGCCATATGGGGGGGTGGCTGGAGGTGTGGAGGGTAACAATAACAGTGACTTAATTACCAACAATAAATAAACTTAACAAAAATTTTTTTACATTAATATATAAAATTTATTTGTTTTCCTCTTTTTTGCAGCTATTTTAGGACTTGGTGTGGGGAATCGGCGGCCTCATGGTGCTTGGGCCTCCTTGCCAGTTAGCTTCAGGCGCACACACATACACATCCCATGCGTAAGTATGCACCTGTCGCAATCCTCAGCTTTGGTTGAAGAAAATTTTAATCTTCTTCTTCTTATTCTTTGCAGCCTCCGAACATCTATGGAAATCACTGGGCTTTGGAGGTGCGCCCTCTGGAGCAGATCGGCGCAGTCATGGGCCGCCGTGTGCGGCAGCTTCTATACTCGGTAAGTATATTGTCGGTTGTTTTATATTTTTCTTCTTTCTTTTTAGTTGCGGGGCATCTGGAGGACTTCACTGGAGCATTTTGGGGGGGCCGGGCCATATCGTGGTCGCCCCTTGGTCAGGGGGGCAGGCACCCCAGGGGGAAGGGGTAGGAAATTTGTTTAATGTTGTTTATTTTTCTAATTTTTATTTATTTCATTGTCGCGTGTTCCTGGTTTCTTGGAGCCCCCCCTTATCATCGTTGGGCATTCCGGAGGCGCCGGGTCTTTTGGGAAATTTGGTGCTGCCTTGGGCAGCTGTTTGGCGCTGCAGCGCAGCCTCAGGTAAGTGTAGTGTTTGTGTGGTTCTTTTTAGTTTTTACTAATAAGAATTTGTTTTCCATGTCGCCGCATGTTATCCTGGACTATTTTGGACAAAAATCCCAAAATAATCCAGCAGTAGGCAAATTTAGAACCCGTGATGGCAAATGATGGTCTCCGTGTGGAGTGCGACAGCATGTCCACATATGAGGCTCATGGCGTCTTTAATGAAGACGGCACTCAACTCCACACCCACCCAATAAGCACATCCACCACTCTACCCCCATTTAATGGCTTAAGGCGCGCCCAAATGAACCCTTTACTTTAAAAAGGAGGGCCCAAAAAGTTTTTGAGGTTGAGCTGCAACCCAAACTGGATGGCAGCCACATGCAAATACTGCAATTAACCGAGCTAAGCGGACAGGCAGTGAGGGTCGAGAGGCAGCCAAGGCCCAAACGACCCTCCCCAATGTCATCGCTGCAGGCATTTGGGCCCCACAAAAAAATTTCTGTAGGCGCCAATTTAAATGCATGAAATGTGCAGATGACCATGCTACGACAGCTTGCACTAAACCTAGGCAGGCAGCCCGAAATGCGCTAATTGCTGTGGCGAGCATATTAGCAGCTATAAAGGACTGTCCTGCCTACAAAGGCTAGGTCAGGCTACAGTCGTATAAGGCTGCCAAGAAACTGAAACAGATGAAAAGAGGCAGAAGCAGCGGCGGGCGCAAATAAATAACAAAAATAAACATAAACAAGCAATCACAAAGGACTTTGTGTAAACAAGCAACAAAAAGTACATCAATTGAGACATCTAAAGAATGTGGCAAAAATTCACTTACAATAAAAACAATAATAATAAAACTAAAACTATTAGAAATCGTCACTCCAGCACGGCTAAGCATCAGCCAATGTTTAGTCGTAAGGTGAGTGACGATATCAGCTCCCACATAACGCCAGTTAGGGCATCTACTGGCCAAGCTAATGACCGTCATCACCATCATCAACAGCAGCAAAAGCCACAGCGGCACCAGACCCATATACGTGCTACAGTTGCTTAACCTTGCAAAAATATCGAAGGCGAACGTATAAGCCATACAAGATGGCTCTCTTTGGGCGGACCCACAACGTTGGCAAGGAAGGCACAAATCCCAGCGCTGGCGCAACCTCGACCGAGAGGGCTGTATCGGCAGCATCAATATGCGCGAGGAAAACATGCGGCATTTAGCTTTATCTATACGTGATGCACTGGCAAGGAATAGGCTGGAGCAGTCGCCCGATCACTCCAGTGGCACCAGTAGCAGCAACGCCCAGTGGAGACGCAATCTGCTGAGCACACTTGGCCAACCTACAGCAGCAGTTGCGTGCTGCCAACGATGATGGCCAACATCAGGCTCCGGATTCCCCAGATGACCAGATGCTGAAGGCTCTCCAAGCTGAACGTCACCATGTTCAGCCGTATGGAGGTGAAAATGGACCAGTTGTTCAATTGCTTTCTGCAGCTAGCTCAAGTGATTCGCCAGCAACAGCCTGGCCATCTGGAGCAGTAGTGGAGCCGGATGGTGGCCACCTGCAAATACATAACAATCCATAAACTTCATGTTAGCAAATAATAAATTCAATTGCATACCTTGAGGCTGCACTGTTTAAATGCGACACTCCACCTGACCAATGGGCACAGACGCTGCCCAAGAGATGCCCAATGAAGCGCCTGATGTACAATAAAGTCCACCAATAATAGCCAATAACATTGAAAATAAATAAATATGAATTAATATATGGACACAAATAGATGCCCAGCAATTGAAAAGAAAAGAAGAAAAAAATAATATAAACATAACCTGACAATATACTTGCAGTATAGAACGCTGCCGCCACACGGCGGCCATGACTGCGCCGATCTGCACCAGAGGGCGCACCTCCCAGTGATGTCCATAGATGTTCAGGCTGCAAAGAATAAGAAGAAGAAGATTAAATTTTCTTCAACCAAAGCTGAGGATTGCGACAGGTGCATACTTACGCATGTGGATGTGTATGTGTGCGCCTGAGCTGGCAACAGGAGGCCCATGCACCATGAGTGCCGCCGATTTCCACACCAAGTCTAAAATATGCTTCAAAAAGAAAACAAAAATTGTGTATATATTGATGTAAAAAAAAATTTTAGTTAAGTTTATTTATTGTTAGTAATTAAGTCACTGTTATTGTTACTGTCCACACCTCCGGCCAACCCCCCCACACACATGGCAGTTGCTCAAAAACACGAAGAGTAATCATTCGGACCTGTGATCATCGTTCGCCCAGCGCCCGATTCAATCGCTGTCGACTCGCAAGGCGCAGCGGCTCGAGGGGTGGAGGTGGAGTGCTGTCCCTCGCTATACCCACCGCCGCAATCCCAGCCGTGAGCGCCGCTGACAGGCCTCACCAAGCATACGCACGGAGAGAAAAAATATCTTGGAAATTAAAATAAAATTGATTTAAAACTTAAAGCTATTAAAAAATCTTGTTATTTACTAAAAATGGGAAATTAAACAAGTGAAAATCAAATCAATTAACAATTGAAGCAAGAAAGTGCATAAAGTGTTTTCTTAACTAAAGTGGCTGCAAATAAAGTTCGCCGCATAAAGAAGGCAACGAATTAAAAGAGATGACAGCCAATTACGAACCAGACGACTCCATGGAGATGCTACTCGGGATGAGCGAGCCAGCTGGACAGAGGAGCCGCCGACAATCGGCCGCAGCAGCGCTCGAAATTGAACACTAGAAAACGGTGAGTGTATCGTGTCTGTACTGTCCCTGACGGATTCAGATGCGCCCAAATCATCGTTCTTTAACGAAACGGCCGATGAAACCAGCATGGCATTGTTGGAGGAGATATTCTCGCGGATAGGCTAATTGGGGGCCCCAAGAAGGCGCCAGAAAAAACGGCGCCAAAAAAACCGCGCCAAAAGTGGCGTCAGTTGCTACCGCCGCCAAAGAAAGTCCAAGAAAGCCACAAAACAACACCAATACACTGTCGCGCATTCGCGCCAACAAAGCAGTGCAGGGCGAGAAGAACGAACTCGAAAAGTTTCACACCCACAGTCACTAACACTCACACCAACACCAACATGCTCGCTCAGCTAGATTAAAAAGAGCGCGCACTTGCCCAATCACAGACACAAATACACACAAACACAAACATTAACACGAACAATACTTACCTGCAACGAATGAAGTAGCCGAAGAGCACGCGCGCACAGCCACTGAAAGAGGCAGAACTAAACAACACATACACACACACACACACACACATAAATTCGACTGACTTAAACTTACAAGCAAATACAAATATGTGCGCAAGCGCAAGCGCAAATCCAAATACCCGCGCAAGCACAAGCGCAAGCCCAATACACACTAGAGCACCAACAAATAATAAAAATCCTAACTTCAAATGTCACTTCACCATTACCGGTGGAAGTGAGAGCCACTACATAGACATTGAGACCATAACAGACAGACATTTGACAATCAATACTAACAACAACAACAACAGCAGTCTAAAAGGCCGCCAAAAACTACACACAGCCTGGATTCGCATGGCTGGTCATTTCGTCGCAAGCTGGACGCAGCAGCAGCAATAACAGATGCAAAGTCGATGGCTGTAATGTCGCACAAGCTAAATCAGCAGCAACAGCATCTGGAGTCCTGAGATGGCTTATCGATAAAATATCGACCACCGAGCCTGAGATGCCAGACCGGCACAAGTAACGAAGGCGCCAACAACTTTTTAATACGTTACGCGACTACAAAACCGAGAGAAGTTGCTCAAACCTAGAGTAATCGGTCGGATTTAACATAATCTATAGCCTCGAGCGCTGTCGAGGCCGGAGGTGGTGTTGCGCTGCGGCCTCATAAAGCACATTTCAATCGCGAACACCGCATTGTACACCGAGACAGACTCTATTGAAATAAAATTAAAGTGAAATAAAAAAAGCAAATAAATTTTCTTATTAATTCTAAATGAAACATATAAAATATAAAATAAAAATTCAAAGTGAAGCCAATAAATAAAAAAAAAAAAAAACGAATTTTAAACCAAAAGTGAATAAATATATATATTTTATATATATACTGGCGAACATATACTGGTGACTGGATTTTTGTGACATAAAAGCAGACAACAACTATATGATGGCAGCCAACTATAATTCTGACGACTCCATGGAACTGCTACTTGGGATGAGCGAGCCCACTGGCCAGAGGAGCCGCCGACAATCAGCCGCAGCCGCATGCGGCGAAGCTGAGACATTGAAGGAGAGCGGTGTATCATCTCCATACTGTCTGATCCAGACGATTCGATCCCCCGTCCTTCGACACAACGGCCGACCTGGCATTGCTGGAGAGATGGTATCCTTAGAGAGGCTACTTAAGGGTCTCAGAAGGCGCCGAAAAAGCGCCAGAAAAAGGCGCCAAAAGCGCGTCAGGCGCCACAAAAAGGAGGGAGAAAGTGATGAAAAGTCACTCTCACCAACACACAGAGTGTCAAAGAGAGGCAGCCACCTCTAGAAATTCCCTTCCGCTCACTCACACTAACACACTAGCCCAGCCTCGCTATCATTAAGAGAGGCCACGACATGCAGTGCAGCCGAAGCGCGCTTGCAGCCCTCAACAACAAGCACACCAAATAAAAGCCGACACAAATACTTACATGCATCGCATGAAGCCGAAGAAACGCGCACACATACACAGCCACTACAAATAGATCAAAGACTAAATAAGAGAGATAAGGCAGCAGCACTAAACCACACGCACATGCAAACACTCTCTTGACTGACGCTGCAAACGCAAAGACAAATACAAATACAAACGTAAAGACTGCCGATAGAACGCAATTAAGAGCGCCTATACAAATACCAAAGAAAACGTAATGACGAACGCTCACAATGATCACTAATACAGATACAAACACAAAAAGCAACTACAAAATACGATCGTAGCGCAAGCGCAATGACAATTATGGCAACGAGTAGCATTAATTTAATTTCTAAAGGTGCCACCATTGCTCCCCACACGAACTGCCACAAGCAATGGCAGCTCCAGCAAATTCACCTCCATGGCACTCGCCATTGATGCGTAGATGTGGCGAAATGGACGAGTCCGAGAAGAAGATCTTTCTGACCCGGACTCGCCATTTAAACGCCACAATTCAAAAGCGATTACGCCAAGAGGCTGCGATGAGAGTCAAGCAGAGGCGGCAGCAACAGCAGCTACAGCTACAGCAGCAGCAGCATCAACAACAACAACAGCAGCCAAGGCAGCAGCAGCAACAACAACAGCAGCCAGGCAACAACAACAGCAGAATTGAGCAGCAAATGGATTGCCAGCCATGCCAGCTGAGCAGGCAGCAACAGCGGCCGCAAGTAGATAACAATAACACCCGTGCCGCAAATAGTACCACTGCTGGATAAGCTGCAAAGCAATCCAGCAGTTGGAAAATTCATCACAAGAACAATGTCTAATGATGGTCTGCGTATAGAATGCGATAATATGCAAACATACGAGGCCATCATGGAGACTTTAAATAAAGATGGCACCCACTTGCATACACACCAACGAAAAAGCGCAGCCAGAGGGGTATAGGGTGTGCATTAAGCACATTCACCACTCTACCCCCTGTGAATGGCTTAGGCGCGGCTAATAGATCTCGGGAATGAGATACGTTACGTTAAAAACGTAAAACGTTTCACGGGCAAGCCTGTGAACGTGTTCGAGAGTGGGTGCAGCCCAAAATGGATTGCAGCCACGCATCCTGGAGCTCACAGAGCTAAGCGGGCAGGCAGTGAGGGTCGAGCATAGCTAAGCCGATCGATGTCGACAACTGTCAGGCATTTACTGAAAACTATTGTAGGCGGCAATTTAGATGTATAGGTGTTAGAAGAGCACACTTCGACCGCCTACACTAAATCTAAACAGGCAGCCCCTAAATGTGGTGCGGTGGCGAGCATATTTAGTAGCTATAAGGGCTGTCCTGTCTACAAAAGCCCGGTCAGACTGCAATCTTATAAAGCTGCTAAGGAGCTAAAGCAGCTGAGACGGAAGCGGCGGCAGGCGCAAATACAAAATAAACAAGAAAGAAAACTCTAGTCGAGACCGCTCGACTGCGCTCATGAACCCTGTGAAGATCGCTATTCCAAGCATTCTTCATTTCTTTTATATACACACATGCATATGTACGTTCATTACAAGCAAAACATACACACACACACACACACACACAGGCGCACTGCCACAAGCGCAAGTCGTTGCGTCAGCTGTTCTTAACTGGCTGCCGCTATTTGCATGCCAATGTTATAGAGGAAATTAAATGTTTAATAACCTTTTTTTCTAGACGAACGATTTTGATCAAACATTTGGGCGTAATCATGTCATACATATGTATGTATGTGCCAAAGCACAAGTCTCTAGTATTTGATATACGGGAGTTACAAATTTGAGGCGGGGGCGTGGTACCCAAAGGGTAAAAACCGGAAATTGCGTAAAAGGCTTACATAACACTAAATTCAAAATTTGAATCTAGCTAGAAAAATGAATTAGATAGAATTTTATAGCTTAATTTAGATTTTCGTTTTTAATCTATAACAATAAAACGATAACAGTTATCGAATTTCTGAAACAAGCTCGATCTTTCGTGCTATACAGGAACCACCTAAAATTTGAAGTCTCTAGCTATTGTAGGTTCTGAGAACGACGCCTTACGTTCATACATACGGACAGACGGACGGACGGACGGACAGACAGACGGGCGGACAGGGCTAAAAATCGACTCGCTTGTCTCTGATCAGAATATGTATACTTTATGGGGTCTGCCACGCCTCGCTGCCTGTTACATACATTCACATTTCAACAAAAAAACATTATACCCCCATTTTCAATGGGTTCAGTCTCACTTTAACAGAAACAAACAATTAAAAATGGCTTTGTAAAGCATTAACCAACAGCAAACGCTACAACAACAAAGACATCTACAAAATATTTGCTAATGCTAATATTAAAAATAATAGTACAACTAAAAAAATAAATTACACTGCAGCACGGCTAACGCTGAACTGGCATATAGCCGTATAGTGCGTGGCGAGCAACCATAAAACGCCAGTGAGCTGCATCTGGTCAAAGACAATGGCCGCCATCAACAGCAGCAAACACGGCAGCGGCAACAACAACAGCAGCCTTCCTCGGCGAGATCGAGTCCCCAGCTCGTGCGGCAGCTGCTGCTGTTAATAGGACGAAAACGTCTTATAAGCCGCTATAAAATGGCCCTCTTCGACCGAACTCGAAATGCTGGAAAGGAGCGTAAGCCCCAGCGCAAGCGAGCCTCGGCCAGGAAATCGGCCACGAACAGCAACATCCATGAAGAAATGGCGCAGCATCGAGCAATCTGCCAGCAGCAAATTCGCGTGCACTAGAAAGAGATAGGCGATCAACAAGCGCCGGATCCACAATTGGCATCAGCAACAGCGACGCCAATAAGCCAATAGGACTGCCAATAATGGAGGCCACCAGATCCACGAAGACGGGCACCGAAGCGATCAGATGCTGAAGGCTCTCGGGCTGAACATAGTAATGTTCAACCGTATGTAAACAAACGGCTAACACAAGCCCCACCCTTACCTGAGCTGTACTGCAGCCTCACTCGCTGCCCAAACCGGGCTGCACTTTACCAAGGGGCGGTGAAGATGCTCAAGAAAAGTCCAGCAATGAATATAACAATGTTCAGAAAGATCCGGCGACAACATGACAAATAAATAAAAATTAATATATATAAAAATATATGTAATAAACTAGATCTACTTGCCTGAGGCTGCACTGCAGCGGAACTCAACTGCCCAAACCGGGCAGCACTTGACCAAGGGCAGGACGATGATCCAGAATCCAGCGATGAATATGACGATGTCCGAAAAGATCGGCGACAACATGACAAATAAATAAAAATAAATAAAAATTAATATATATAAAAAATATATATATATATATATAAATAACTAAATCTACGTATTTGCAGTTGTTGTTCTGGCAGCTGTTGTTGATGTTGTTGTTGCTGCTGTTGTTGATGTTGTTGTAGATGCAGCTGCTGCTGTTGTTGACGCGCTGCCTAACCCTCATCTGCAGCCTCCTAGCGTATTCGCTTTTTTAAATTTTGGCGTTCTGAATGGGTAGTCCGTATCAGAAAATTTACCCTCCTCGGACTCATCCATCTCGCCACATCTGCGTTTCAATGGCGATTGTATTGAAACTATATTAGCTGAGCTGCCATTGGTTGAGCTAGTTCGTGTGGCAGCAATAATTGTGGCACACTGGAGAGCCATCTCTGGACTCCAGATATTGTTGTTGCTGATTTAGCTTGTGGCGACATTATAGCCATGGACTTTGCATCTGTTATTGCTGCTGCTGCGTCCAGCTTGCGACGAATGTGATCTGCGCCATGCGAATCCAGGCTGTGTCTGGTTTTGGCGGCCGTTTGGACTGCTGCTGTTGTTGTTGTTGTTGTTGTTGGACATTAATTGTCAGTTGTTCGTCTGTTATGTGGGTCTCAATGTCTATATAGTGGCTCTCACTTCCACTGGTAATGTTGTGAAGTGAGATTTTTATATATGTTGCTCTGGTGTGTATTGGGCTTGTGCTTGTGGCGTGTGCTAGTGCGTGTGCTTGCGCGGAGTATTTGCATTTGTTCTTGCGCGCATATTTGTATTTGCTTGTAAGTTTACGTTTGTATTTATGTGAGCTTTTGCAGCATCAGTCAAGTCAGTCGAATTTATGTGTGTGTGTGTGTGTGTATGTGTTCTTTAGTTCTGCCTTCTCTTTCGGTATTGCGCGCGCGCTCTTCGGCTTCATTCGTTGCAGGTAAGTACTGTTCGTGTTAATGTTTGTGTTTGTGTGTATTTGTGTCTGTGATT
Organism: Drosophila mercatorum; assembly: GCA_961210405.1. NCBI lineage: Eukaryota > Metazoa > Arthropoda > Insecta > Diptera > Drosophilidae > Drosophila > Drosophila mercatorum. The sequence continues at coordinate 856 of CAUIUS010000525.1, read as the reverse complement.
GGAGCAAGTGCGCGCTCTTTTAATCTAGCTGAGCGAGCATGTTGGTGTTGGTGTTAGTGTTGAAGTGACTGTGGGTGTGAAACTTTCGAGTTTCGTTCTCTCGCCTTGCACTGCTTTGTTGGCGTGCGAATGTGTGTGGCTTCTCGCTCGCACTGCTTACTAATGGTGTTGTTTTTAGGCTTTCGTTTGGACTTTCTTTTGGCGACGGCAGCAACTGACGCCACTTTTAACCGTTTTCTGGCGCCTTCTTGGGGCCCCCAATTAGCCTATCAAGGAGAATATCTCCTCCAACAATGCTATGCTGGCTTCATCGGCCGTTTCGTTAAAGAACGATGAGTTGGGCGCATCTGAATATGTCAGGGACAGTACAGACACGATACACTCACCGTTTCTAGTGTCTCAATTTCTGCCGCTGCTGCCCGTGCTGATTGTCGGCAGCTCCTCTGTCCAGCTGGCTCGCTCATCGAGTAGAATCTCCATGGAGTCGTCTGGTTCGGCGTGGCTGTCTCTCTTTAATTCGTTGAATTCGTTTACGCTAACATGCGGCGAACTTTATTTGCAGTCACTTTAGTTAAAAACAAGTAAGAAAACTCTAGTCGAGACCGCTCGACCGCGTTGTCTCGAACCCTGCGAAGAACCGCCATTCCAAGCATTCTTTGTTTCTTTATATACACATGCATATGTACTTTCATTACAAGCAAAACATACACACACACACATACACAGGCGCACGCATACACAAGCGCAAGTCGTTGCGTCAGCTGTTCTTTGGCTGCTTTTCATGGCAATGCTATGGGAAAAATTATGTAACTTTTTTCTAGACCAACGATTTTGATTAAATTTGTTGGGCGTGATC
>CAUIUS010000524.1:0-10720 GCA_961210405.1 Drosophila mercatorum | reverse complement strand
TTAAAAAAAATATACTGTGTATACTCGTCTGATAAAGTGTCAAGATTTTCCGATACGCCCACTAGGGCGTGGCAAATCGGAAAATGCATTTTCCTGTATCTCAGAAACACTACTTCTAGAAGAGCTAGAGAGTTGAGATTTTAACTGAACACTCATGTCGACATCCCAAAATAAAAAAGCTATGGCGGATATATCTACGCCCATTGGGGGCGTGGCAATCGGGTCAAACTGTATCTTCTACAGTTTTAAAGCTGAACGCCCAAATTTGGCACGTGGGTTACCGTTACGCTCCTATAAGGATCGCCAAAAATTTATGGCCACGCCTACTAGGGGTGGCAAATCGGATCTGAAGATATAGTGATTTTACTAGTTTCGTTATATTTTGAGCACTATTGATGCTAGAGACTTGAGAGTTGGTATATATACTGGGTTAACATCCCACAATCGAAAAGCTATGGCGGATATATCTACGCCTTCAGGGGCGTGGCAACTAATATCAGCTTATATCTCCCACAGTTTTAGTGCTAGAAGCTTCAAAATTGAATGTTAAGTTACGGGGGGCCTCCTCATCGATTCCCCAAAGTTATTGTTACGCCCCAAAGGGGCGTGACATACAGAAAAATACCCTGTAATTTTCGTATTTTTCGAATGTAAGCATCCAAATTTTACAGTTATATTCCTGAACGCCCACTCTATGCACATGCCAAAAATTATTTGTCTACAGCCACTGGGAGCGTGGCAAATCAAAACTGAAACAGTGAAGCTTCTGAGCCAATAACGCGCCACATAATGACTTTGTGACTTTTGACCTTGTCTTTTGATTTGTTAAATTATATTTTATGTTTGAAAAGAACATTTTATTGATACAAAATAACTAAATAGGGAAAATATAAAAAAAATATCAACATGACCGCACCGGGGTTCGAGCCCACACCTCTACGCTCGCTACTTAAATCACATTTTCAGAGTTGCCACCTCTCTCATTTTGAGAGATGCCATCTCCCCGATTTAGGTGCGTGTTTTTGCTAAGGTAAGGGTTCGATCCTAATTGAAACTGTCTGGCCACCTCCAATGAAAAGTTTTAGTCTGCAATTAATTTGAGCGGCGAAAGTGGCGATTTAAGGTTAAATTTAAAAAATATAATGTGATAGTTGCCCCTGTGTGCTGCTGGGACGTGAAATAGTATTTCGCTGTCGGTTGCGTCCGACAGCAACGTTCTTACTTGTTTTTGGTTGGGGGGAGGGTAGAGGCATATCTGATGCAAAAATTGTGTGGAGGATTGGTCCCAGTACGCTTCCTTGTGGGACGCCAGCAGTGATTTTACCAGTCCTAGACGTGGTGTCATTACACTTGACAGCAAATGTCCTTCCTTTGATGTAGCTTTAGAAGTAGGCCTTCATGTCATACTCTATCAAATGCTTCAGAAATATCTATGAATACTCCCGAGCAGAATTGTTTTTTCATAGGCACACAGTATGAATTGGGTCACTCTGGCCAGTTGCTGATCGGTGCCGTGTTCTCGTCTGAATCCAAATTGATGGGATGGCACAGCTTTTTCAAACTCTTTAACTGCAAATAACCTCGTCAGCAGCAATTTTTTAAAGAGTTTGGCCAGTCCGGAGATTAGGCTGATTGGGCGGTAGGACTTAAAGTCCGAGTAGGATTTGCCAGGCTTGAGGATCAGCGTTATTACTGCATGTTTCCATGTGCTGGGGAAATGGCCAGTTCTGAGCATTGAATTATATATTAGGAGGAGGTATAGTAGCCCTTTTTGTGGCAGTATTTTTATCAATCGGTTGTCGATTTTGTCACCCCCAGGAGCCTTGGTTGTTTCTATTGTTATTGGGCTAATTGGTCGCGGTTGGTGTTGTTAAGCTTGTTGTTGTTGCTTGTTTGCTACTTTTCAGCTGACTTAGTTCATCGTTTTGATTGTTCGGTCCTCTATTGTGTTGGCAAACGCGGGTGCGAATCTTGACCCCAAATGAGTGGCAAACGCTTCGGCCTTTTCTGAGCCTATTCTGGGCCGCTCTGTATTGTGATCTTGCCCCGGGGTGCGGGTGGCGTTCAGGATTATTTTACATCGTTGTTTCCATTCAAGCGGATTTGAAGCATTTCCAATACTGGTACCGGGTGACGCCAGCGGTAAAGGGCGGTTTGCGTTCCCCAGTTTGTCGGGCCCGCCTCGGGATGCTCCAAAGAAACACATTTATAGCATCGTCAATGTCATCTTTGATACACCGTTTCAGATGGATTAGCTCCTAAGGCGTCCTGGAATTCCCTTTGTCTTATTCTCTGGTGGCTCTGGTGCCCTCTGGAACGGCCAGTAGGGAGATCATGCGTGTTGTAGATGGCCCGAATCTAGTTCTTTTGGGATCGTATTTTCAGACGCATGCCATTCTTTACCATATACGGCAAATCAATAGCCGATGGTTGCTTCCGTCTATCGTAGGGGAAAGGGTGGCCCCCCCAGTTGCCAGCAATTTAGCGTCTGTGTGACTGGATTGACTAAAAACGAGCTTTGCCTCTTTCAAGTGCGTTTTTTCCCCACCACGAGGCTTGGCGTTCCAGTCACCGCAGAGAAGTGGGAAGTGGACTTAGTAGTGTTTGGTGGCTCTTAGTCCACTCGTGGTTTGTGGGCAATATATCGGAGCCAAACCCCACATCTTCTGGTTTTTTTTTGGTAGCACCCAACTGGAGAACTTTGAACATATGGCGTTCTGAGGGTTTTTGGAGAGCAGAGTCTGACGTCGGCTTTGACGGGAGCCCCCCTCCCCATGTATGAGCTGGGGTTATGGCAGCATATGCGTATAGCCGGGAATGTTGATGATATCGGAATTTTGGGAATCTTCGTCTCAGAAAGCATTATTTGTATCCCTTTCCCTTTTTCATAAAAAATTTCCCAATTTAGTTTTTTTTGTTGGCACCCACACGCGTTCCAGATGGCTTTTTTATACGATGCCATTCTTGGGGTTGCGTGTGTGCTTGGGTGGAGCCCGATGCTGATGGTGGTGCGGTTTTCGGGACTGGGGTTGGAGATGAGTTATTTTTCCTCTCTTCTTTTGTGTTCATTTGTGTTTGGTTTTTTAGATCGCCGGTGTTGCTGCTTTTGTTGCTGTTGTGGCCTATTTGGGGGTCAACTGCATGAAGACTGAAGAGTTGCTCCATTTTTGTCGATTCTGCGAACATGTCCATTTCAATTTAATGGCTTGGTGCAAGACTATAGTCCCAGAGGGGGACCAGTGCTTGCCAGAGGATGCCTCGTCACGCAGCTGCTGGTTTAGTTTAGCCAGGCGATTTGCTGCTGGGGCCCTGGTCTCCACTTGTTGCTTTTGCTGCTGCATCCGTTGTTGTTGTAGAATGCTCCAACACCGTTAAGTTGCTGGAGTTGCCTTTTTTTGGGCCCTTGTCGCCCAGATTTGGATTGGTGGCGCTATACTTTGATTGCGGGTGGCCTTTTAGAGTTTACCCATTGGAGCATGGTTTCTACCTGTGATGGAGGCTATGGGCCCTTGCCCGGGTTTTGGGTTTTTGGTGCGCGATGCGACGGTTTTGGTTGGTGTTTGGGCCCTCTTTGGCAACACCATTCTTTTTGGTGACTTGACCGACGTTGATTCCACCACACTGCTATATGTTATGACGATCGACCGTGGTGTGAGGGGTGCCTTGGGGGAACCCCTGCATCGAATTTTTGGGAGGTTTTTTTTTTATACCGAACCCATTGAAAATGGGTCAGGGTATAATGTTTTTTTTTGAAATGTATGTAACAGGCGAAGGAGGCGTGGGGCCCCAAAAAATTTTATATTCTTGATCGGAGACAAGCCGAGCCGATTTATGTCCGTCCGTCTTTTCCGTCCGTCTGTCCGTTGCTTGAGGCGCGTCGTTCTCGAAATTAAAAGCTAACCTTGAAATTTTTTAGGGTTCGTGAATACCACGAAAAGATCGAGTTTGTTAAAAAAAGTCGATAACTTTTTTAAATTTTTTTGGTTATCGTTTAAAAAACATTATCGAATGTTAGTTAAAAAATTATATCCCCCCATGCTTTATAGCTAGAATCCCCAAATTTTTATGTAAGGTTTATATTTAGTTTATTAATTTTGGTTTTTTTTTAAATTTTTTGTATACCGACCCCCTTTCCCCCAAATATTTAAATTGAGGTTAGTTGCACCAATGCCAGTAAATAAATGGGTTTACTTTTTTTTAAAATTAAAAAATGTAATAAAATATGATGAACATAAGCTGAAAATTTCTTTCCCAAACCATTAATTCGCGCAAATTATTAAACAAAAACTTTTGGCCAATCGGCCAAACACGTGACCAGCAACGAAAAAACAAATTGTTTTCCTATACATGTGCACACATACACATATACACTTTTTGAGCTGCGTGCATCTAGCGAATTCTAAAACCCGCAAGTTTTAGTGTAAATATTTCCAAAGATGGCGATATGTTTTTGCTAATTATCACGTTCAATAAATCAAAACGGGGATGGCACTATTCTATCGAACCACAGATGGCGCTATTAGCAAAACAATTGAAATTGAATTGAATTTAGTTTTCTGTGCGATTAGACAAAATGCTAATTATGCAGTTTTTTTTAAAAACGCGGGTAGAGGGGGGTTTGGTTTTCCCCTAGTCGGGACCCCCGACTAGAGTTTTTTTTACTTGTTTTATTATTGTTTTTTATTAATATTAGTATTAATATTTTTTTGTGTAGTTGTTTTTGTTTTTGTTGATGCTTTTTTGTCTTTAATAAAGGGTACTGTATTTGATTTTTTTAATTTTTTTCTGATTTATTTGCTGCTTTCGCCTTTTGTTGTTTCAACCCATTGTCCCTTTGTTATGACTGTAATGTGTTCCTGTCATTTTGTGGAAGGACAGCCCTTATAGCTGCTAATATGCTCGCCACAGCAATTAGCGTTTTCCCGCTGCCTGCCTAGGTTTGGGCAAGCTGTCGGCATGGTCATCTGCAATTTCATGCATTTAAATTGGCGCCAAACAGAAATTTTTTTGTATGGCCAAATGCCTGGCAGCGATGACATTGGGGAGGGTCGATTGGTTTTTGGCCCTTTGCCCCCTCGACCCTCACTGCCTGTCCGCTTAGCTCGGTTAATTGCAGTAGTGCAGCATGTGGCTGCCATCCGGGTTGGGGGTTGAGCTCAACCTCAAAAACGTTTACTGGCTTGCTAGTGAAACGTTTTTATGTTTCGGCCATTTTTTTGCCTCATACCCGTTCATTTAGGCGCCCTTAAGCCATTCACGGGGGGTAGAGTGGGGGATGTGCTTATTGCACACCCTAAACCCCCTCTGGCTGCGCTGTTGGGGGGGTGTGGAGGAGTGCCGTCTTCACGACGCCATGATGGCCTCATTGGACATGCTGTCCCCACTCCACACGGAGACCCTATTCGCAAAATTTTTGGGGTTCTGAAAAAGGGTAGTCCGTATCAGAAAATTCATCCTCTTCATTTTCCGCTAATTTAAAAATTTCTTACCTCCACACAGCTGCCTTCCGGGGGGCCCCATTTTACCAAGGGGCGTCCATGGGTGTCCTCCGGGGAAACGTTCCAGCGATGTCCAGCGATATCCTCAGATGTCCAGCGACGCCACAAAAAAAAAAGGAAAAAAAAAAATACATATACATAAATATATGTAGCTGACTAACGACGAAGTACTTACCCGAGTATTGATCTGCGCCAACCTGCTCCAGAAGGCGCATCCAGAAACCCCGCGATGTTCCCCGGATGTCTAGGGCTGCGAATGACAAAGGGTTGGAACAGGTGTCTGCCTACATACCCGCATACACCTGTTGCTCGCCGGGCACACAGTCCAAAAAAAAAGCTGTAAATAAGAAATGAAAATCGTTAATTGTTAATTGTTTTACTATATGTTAATTCTTAAAAAAATTTTTTATTGTTTATATGTTAAGATTTATTTATTGTTAGTATTAAGATTAATTTTTCCCCTTATTGTTATTGGGTTAATAAAACCCACCCAAGGGCCCAAGCTTAATTGGCGACATGCCAACTTAGCGGCCACGCCAATATCGATAAAATATCGACCCCGGGCCTGAGATGCCAGACCGGCACAAGTAACGAAGGCGCCAAAAACCCAAATTACGTTCGCACCTACAAAACCGAGAGAAGTTGCTCAAATTTGGGAGTAATCGGTCGGATTTCCAGAATCTACAGCCCAGCGCTCGAGGGCCGGAGGTGGGCCCGCGCCGCGCCGCTCCTCCAACACATTTCAATCGCGAACACTGCATTGTACCGAGACAGACTTTTATTGAAAAAAAAATTAAAGTGAAAAAAAAACAAAAAATTTTCTTATTAATTCTAAATGGGAAAAATATAAAATGAAAAAAAAAAATTAAAAGTGAAGCCAAAAAATTTAAAAAAAAAAAAAACATTTTTAAACAAAAAGTGAATAAATATATATTTTTTATATATACTGGCGAACATATACAGGGGGACTGGTTTTTTTGTGATGCAAAAAAGCAGACAACAACTATTTTGAGGGGTTATAATTCTATAATTCGGGCATCCATGGAACTGCTACTTGGGATAAAAGCGAGCCCACTGGCCAGAGGAGCCGCCGACAATCACCCGCACCCGGCAGCCGCGGCTGAAGCTGGACATTGGAGAGGGGTTTTTGTATCCATACTGTCTGATTCGGGCAAAATCGTCCCCCTTTCCCCGGACCAACCCCGACCTGGGTTGCTGGGGGAATGTTCTCATTGAAAGCCAGAAAAGGGGCCCCCAGAAGGCCCAAAAAAAAGCGCCAAAAAAGGGCCCAAAAAAAAAGGAGGGAAAAAGTGGTGAAAAGTCACTCTCACCAACACACAGGAAGTGTAAAAGAGAGGCAGCCACCTCTAAAAATTCCCCTTCCGCTCACCCACTAACCCCTAGCCCAGCCTAAGCTATCATTAAGAGGGCCTCACGACATGCAGTGCAGGGGGGAAACGCATTTTTGCACAGCCTCAACAACAAACACAAATAAAAGCCGACAAAAATATTTTAAAAATCGCAGGCCCAAAAAACGCGCACAAAATACAACCCTACAAATAGATCAAAGACAGAATAAGAGAAAAGGCGAACACTAAACCACACATATACATCAAAACACTTTTGGCTGACGCTGAAAAGCAAAGACAAATACAAATACAAACGTAAAGACTGCCGATACACTGAGGGAACGCAATTAAGAGCGCCAATAAAAATACCAAAGAAAACGTAATGACGAACCCCTCACAATGATCACTACCGATAAAAAACACAAAAGCAACTACAAATACAAAAAAGGCAAGCCAATCCCAATTATGGCAACGAAATAGCATTAATTTAAATTCTAAATTAAATTTAAAATTTTAAAACCCTCTGAAGCCCAAAAGGGGGCTTTCTAAAAGGGGCCACCATTGCTCCCCCATGAACTGCCACAAGCAATGGCAGCTTCAGCAAATTCAACTTCATGGCAATCGTCTTTAAGGTAGATGGCGAAATGGGCAGGGCCGGGGGAAGAAAAATTTTTACCCGGGCCGCCATTCCCAAAAGCCACAACCAAAAACTATTACGCCAAAAGGGGTGCAGATGAGAGTCAAGCAGAGGCGGCAGCAACGGGAGCTACATGCAGCAGCAGCAAAACAACAACCAGCGCCGGGGCGGGGGGCTGCGAAAAACCCCGACCAAAAAGGGCCCGAGCAGCAACAACAGCAAGAAAATTTAGCAGCAAATGGGTTCCCAGCCATGCCCAGCTGAAGGAAAAAAACAACAGCAGCCGCAAAGAAAAATAAACCCGTGCAAAATAAACACCCCCTGGATAAGCTGCAAAACAATCCAACGTTGGGAAATTCATCACAAAGTTCAATGATGGTCTGCGATAGAATGCGATAATATGCAAACAAGGGCCATCTGGAGACAAAAAAAAGATGGCTCCCCCTTGCATACACAACCCCAGGGAGCCAGAGGGGGGGATAGGGTGTGCGTTAAGCCCTTCACCACTCTACCCCTGGTGAATGGCAAGGCGCGGCTAATAGATCTCGGGAATGAGATACGTTACGTTAAAAAAGTAAAGAAACGTTTCCGGGGGAAACCTTGAACGTGTTCAAATTGGGGTTGCAGCCCAAAATGGATGGCAGCCATACCCGCATCCTGGAGCTCACAGAGCCAAGCGGCGGCAGGGGTTTAGAGGATAGCTAAGCCGATCATTTACCGCTGTCAGGCATTTGGGCACACGGAAAAAATTGTAGGCGGCAATTTAGATGTATGAAGTGTTAGAAAGGGACCCTTTGACCGCCTGCATAAATCCCAGACAGGCGGGCCCCTTTCGCTAATTGCTTTGGGGAGCATAAAAGGAGCTATAAGGGCTGTCCTGTCTACAAAAAGCCCGCTCCAGGCTGCAATCTTATAAAGCTGCTAAGGAGCTAAAGCAGCTGAGACGGAAGCAGCGACAGGCGCAAATACAAAATAAACAAGTAAGAAAACTTTAGTCGAGACCGCTCGACTGCGCTAAACAAAACCCCGTGATGCCCCCTTTTTCCCAAGGCTTCTTCATTTCTTTTATATGCACATGCATTTTAACGTTCATTAAAAAAGAAAAACATACACACAAAATACACAGGGCACGCACACCCAGCGCAAGTCGTTGCGTCAGCGTTCTTTGGCTGCTTTGCATGGCAATGCTTGGGGAAATTAAATGTTTAATAATTTTTTTCTGGAAACGATTTTGATCAAACTTGTTGGGCGTGATCTTCATCCATATGTATGTATGTCCAAAGCACAGTCGCTAGTATTTGATATACGGGAGTTACAAATTTGAGGAAAAGGGGGCGTGGCCCCCAAAAAATTTAAAAAAAACCCCGAAATTGCGTAAGGGCAATAACACTAAATGCAAAAATTTTTAAAATTTAGCTGGGGAAAAATGATTTAGATAAATTTTTTAGCTTAATTTAGATTTTCGTTTTAATCGATAACAATTAAAAAAAGATAACAGTTATCGAATTTCTGAAACAAACTCGATCTTTTCGTGCTATAACCCGGAACCTACATACAAAATTTCAAGTCTCTAGCTCTTGTAGGTTCTGAAACGGCGCGTTCATACATACGGACAGACGGGCGGACAGACGGACATGGCTATATCAACCAGCTTGTCATCCTGATCAAGAATATAAAACTTTATGGGGGCTTGCCACGCCCCCTTCTGCCTGTTACATACATTTCAACAAAAAAATTATGTTTCCGATTTCCCATTTTCAATGGGTTCAGGGGATAACAACAAAAAAAAACAATTAAAAATGGTTTTATTGACATTAACCAACGGAAATCCAAAACAAAGACATCTAAAAAATTTTCTTGCTAATTTTAAAAAACAAGTAAGAAGGGCCCGTCGGACGAAACCGAAAAATCTTTTTCCGACCCGCAGCAAAAGGGCATCTATCACTTAATTTTTTTAAAAATTTTAAACCAAATCCCCACTTTCGCCGCTCAAATTAGCTGCAGACTAAAACTTTTCATTGGGGGGCCAGACAGTTTCAATTGGATAAACCCCTTACCTTGCAAAAACCCCCAAAAATCGGGAAGATCACCTCAAAATGAAAGGGGTGGCAACTCTGAAAATGTGTTTTAAGTAGGGCGAGGTGTGGGCTCCCCCCCGTGCGGTCATGGAAGAACCCTTTTGTTTTTTTGTTCAAAAAATGTTTTTAAAAACATATTTTTTCAAATAAAGACAAGGTCAAAAGTCACTAAGTCATTATGGGCGCGTTTTGGCTCGAAGCTACATGTTTCAGTTTTGATTTGCCACGCCCCCGTGGCTGTAGTTTTTTTGGCATGTGCGGGGGGCGTTCAGGAATATAACTGTAAAGTTTGGATGCAATTCGAAAAATCAAAATTCAGGGTTTTTTCCCCCGTACCCCCCTTTTTGGGGCGTAACAATAACGGGGAATCGATAGAGGCCCCCAGTAACTTAACATTCAATTTTGAAGTTCTAGCACTAAAAATGTGGGGGACATGCTGATATTTTCCCGCCCCCCGAAGGCGTAAAATATCCGCCATAGCTTTTCGATTGTGGGATGTTAACAGTATATATCCCAAATCTCAAGTCTCTAGCATCAATAGTGCTCAAAATATAACGAAACTAGTAAAAACACTTTTCTTCAGATCCGATTTCCCGCCCCCGAGGCGGGCCAAAATTTTTTTTTGGGTCCCTTTTGGGGCGTAACAGTAACCCCGGGCCCAAAATTTTGGGGGTTCTAGCTTTAAAACTGTAGAAAATACGTTTGGATTCCGCCCCCCAAGGGCAGAATCCCAAATTTTTTTTTTTAGTCCGGTGTTCGTTAAAACTAACTCTCTAGCTCTTCTAAAATAGTGTTTCTGAGCGGAAAATGCATTTTCCGATTTGCCACGCCCTAGTGGGCGCGGGAAAATCTTGACCTTTTTCGCGGGGGGTTTGAGTATATATTTCAAATTTCAAGTCTCACTTCAATTGGAAATGGTTTGCGTTCATACGGACAGACGGACAGACGGACGGACCGCATGACGGACATTCACAAACCTTAAATAGTTCACATAAGGGAAAAAATAAATAAAAAAAAATTACACTGCGCCCGGTGATAACATTCGTTGTGCGTGGCGGGGAAAAATAAAACGCCAGTAAAAGGGACCATCTGGTCAAAACAATGGCCGCCACAAGGGAACAAACCGCAGCACAACAACAACGCCTTCCTCGGCCCCCG
>CAUIUS010000523.1:0-11949 GCA_961210405.1 Drosophila mercatorum | reverse complement strand
AATGAAAAACACAAAATTTTGAGTTTTTGGTTTCCGGCAGTTTTGTATTTTAAATTTAAAAAGAGGTACCTTTTTGCCCAACTGATGTTTGGGATTAGCCCATTTCGTTTTTGACCGTATCCATCCGGGGTTTTAAAAAATTGGCAATAGCAGTGCGACTACGACCAATTTCTGGAAATTTGGCTAACAGTCCAGCCAGCCTTAGCAAATGCTAGAATGAAGCTATTTTCTTTCTACTGCAGTAGGTATGAACGCCCCATTTTAATTAGTTAATTTAAATGTTATTATTATACTTGTTATTATACTTGTTTTTCTTAAATTTTGAGTAACAAATTTTTACAACAAAAAACTCAAAATTTTGATGTGTTTTATCATTGTGATAAGCACTGTACTAAATGACCCAATTTTTCATTTACTGCTCTGAATCATCTTTGCAGGGACATATAATCAGGCATTGGCGATCGCCATCAGGATCACCATTCTGAGTCAACTGCAGTTGAAAATCTAACTCCACATCATCCAAATAGGCTACTGTTCATGCATAAACATAAGAATGTTCAGGCACAAATATACAAATGCATAACAATTAAAAGAGAAACCCTGACGGCTAAGAATACAAACCAATTGAAAAATGCCTCCGACGCACTTGTCGATTAGAAGGAGCGCAACATACATAACCAAGGCCACATGGGTTGACATTAAAATTAGATACGTGCACGCAGAGCCTTACAAACTCAGCGCTTGGCTAAGGTTACAAAATTTAAGCTATGATTTATGCATGAGTCAGGTATAAAATCCCTGCCTCAGAAGAATAAATACTCAGTACAAAACTAACCACCACCGCAGTTTAAGTGCATTCATTTTGGTCCTTCAATCCGATCTACAAGGAAAAGTTCTGTGAAAAGTGTTAAAGTAAATTGTTTGTTGCTTACAATTTTATTATTTTGGCTTACCATCCTATCTGTAAGTAGAGGCACAGCAAGATCAACCAGGCGATCAAAACAAAAACACCTCCAACGGTTAAAACCAAAAAATAAAATTAACAACATTAAAAAATATATATATATATATATATATATATATATATATATATATATATATATATATATATATATATATATATATATATATATATATATATATATATAAATGGTCGTTATGAATGGTATCGAATGGCAAAGGGACCTTCGGGATGCTGTGGAGAGTAGCATTCTTGCTCTGCGTTGAGGAGGAATAGTAGACGCACTTCAAACAGTTACTAATAAAATTATCTACGAGCGACTTCATATACTGTGCTTATCACAATGATAAGACATCAAAATTTTGAGTTTTTGGCTTGTCCTGGCAGCTTTGTATTTTAAAGTTAAATGAGGTACCTTCTTGACCACACCTCGGACTAAGATTGGATTACGACCAGTGCTTCGTTTTTGACCGTATCCATCCGGGGTTTTAAAAATTGGCAATAGCAGTGCGACTACGACCAATTTCTCGGGAAATTTGGCTAACAGTCCAGCCAGCCTTAGCAAATGCTAGAATGAAGCTATTTTCTTTCTACTGCAGTAGGCATGAACGCCCCATTTTAATTAGTTAATTTAAATGTTATTATTATACTTGTTATTATACTTGTTTTTCTTAAATTTTGAGTAACAAATTTTTACAACAAAAAACTCAAAATTTTGATGTGTTTTATCATTGTGATAAGCACTGTACTAAATGACCCAATTTTTCATTTACTGCTCTGAATCATCTTTGCAGGGACATATAACTGCGGCATTGGGCGATCGCCATCAGGATCACCATTCTGAGTCAACTGCAGTTGAAAATCTAACTCCACATCATCCAAATAGGCTACTGTTCATGCATAAACATAAGAATGTTCAGGCACAAATATACAAATGCATAACAATTAAAAGAAACCCGACGCGCTTAAGAATACAAACCAATTGAAAAATGCCTCCGACGCACTTGTCGATTAGAAGGGAGCGCAACATACATAACCAAGGGCCACATGGGTTGACATTAAAATTAGATACGTGCACGCAGAGCCTTACAAACTCAGCGCTTGGCTAAGGTTACAAAATTTAAGCTATGATTTATGCATGAGTCAGGGTATAAAACCCCTGCCTCAGAAGAATAAATACTCAGTACAAAACTAACCACCACCGCAGTTTAAGTGCATTCATTTTGGTCCTTCAATCCGATCTACAAGGAAAAGTTCTGTGAAAAGTGTTAAAGTAAATTGTTTGTTGCTTACAAATTTTATTATTTTGGCTTACCATCCTATCTGTAAGTAGAGGCACAGCAAGATCAACCAGGCGATCAAAACAAAAACACCTCCAACGGTTAAAACCAAAAATAAAATTAACAACATTAAAAAAAAATATATATATATATATATATATATATATATATATATATATATATATATATATATATATATATATATATATATATATATATATATTTACACAAAAAGAGGCTGTCGACCAAAACTCTTGAGTTGATCAAAAATCAGTCAGAGATTTTTGACAACATACAGCTGAGCATTAAAAGAGAGATGCCATATCAGTGATTGACGAATTGGCAGTAAAATTCAATGCCAATCATTCAATACTGATGAAAGTTGGGATCGTCAACCATGAATATTTTACGGAGAAAATATACGATGGCAAAATGAACAGCACCAAGATCTATAAAGAATCCTTGATGAAAGTCGACACCATGGACACCGAACAACCAGCATCTAGCAAGAACATTGAGCAGGAAGATACGTTTCGTCAAAAAAATGTGACGGATGTGATGCTAGACCTTGTGGACAGAAGAGCTCTAAAAGTAAGGCAACTCATTAAGAAAGTGTATGGCAATCTAGAGTTCAGCAACCAGGAAGAAATTCGTGACTACAAAGACAATTTGAATTTCATATGAAAGCTACCAAAAGTAGATATTCCTCATTTTAATGGAAATCCAAAAGTGGCCAACGTTCTTCGAATTGTTCTCCGAGGTGATTCACAACAGGATGGATATCAGCGAAACAAGCTGAACTATCTGAAATCATGCCTCAAAGGAGAAGCCAAAATGGTTGTAGGCCATTTATTAGTTGGATCATCTGCTAGCTACAATTCAGCGTGGGAGTTAATATGCAACCGCTACGAAAATAAGCGTAAAATATTTGCTAACGCCGTCAACCAGTTAGTAGAACTGGAGCTGCTGAAGAACAATGATGAAGGCAGTATCCCCAAGTTCTTGGACCCAGCAACAGAGTGCATTTTCATCATTAAAGAAAACGTCCACATGGGTAATCATAGTGATGTTTTAATCGCTCAGATATTGTTGCGCCGATTCTCGACGGGAGCCCTACAACTTTACGAGCAACATGTAAAGAAGGCTAGAGAATGCAGTCCTTGGACAATGTGCTGGAGTTTATTGAGCAACTGTATAACTCAATAAATTCAGTACAAGAGAGTGCCGTCCATGTAGAAGCAAAGAAAACGAGTTACAGAAAGTGCCGTTTTGCCAAATGGACAGCCACGATATACATAGGTGTCAGAAATTTAAAGCTGAACCTGTCAAAAAACGCAAAGAATTTGTGTCTAAAAATGCGCTATGCTTCAAATGTCTAGGCGCTCACAGCATGAAAGATTGCAGGAAAGATTGGACATGCAAGCAATGCTCCAAATCACACAACTATTTGCTTCCCGAGGATGCAAATAAAAAGAGACCGTCAGCAGCAATTGTCTAAAAGAAAATAAAGGACAAGATACGTTGCTGACAACAGCGCTCATACGGATTAAAAATAAATCTGGAAAATACGAGCAGCTTAGAGCCCTTATTGATGGGGGTTCACAAAAAACTCTTATATCTGAAGAAGCCGCACATCAGCTGATACTGCGCCGAATTAAACGAAACGTGGAGGTCCAAGGAATTTTGCAAAACGTTGAAGTCCTAAAAAATAGTGTTTGCTTAACAATCAAGTCCAGAATTGCAAGCAAATTCGTAACCACAACGCAGGCGCTGGTTATGCCAAAGCTTCAGAGAGCACTACCAAGCAAGAAAATTGACATGGATATCAAAAAGGATTGGATGGGCTGCGAGCTAGCTGACCCACATTTCAATGAACCCAGTAGGATTGATGTTATCATTGGCGTTGATTTACTTCCTTTAATAAAGTTGGGAAAAGTTAAGAAAATCAACGAAACACTGGGACAAAAAACTGAACTCGGATGGATTGTTTCCGCAACATAGCCAGATCACCTAGTAATAAAGTAATCAGCGCATCAACGACGATGCCTGAACGACCTGGAGCGCTTCTAGAAGCTTGAAAGTGACAACAGCGATTCGGAAGACAGCACGGACTGTGAAAAATTTTCGAAAAGACAATCACAAGAGATGAACAAGGCCGGCTAGTAGTGACCACACCTTTCCGAAAAAACTTCGAATTAGGGAACTCTCGAAACAGGCGATGGCAAGACTACTGCAAATGGAAAATAAATTCAGGAAGCAACCGCAAATCTTCACGGTGACTTCATGGATCAGTACTTGAAGCTAGGTCACATGGAACCAGTTGACACTATTGGCCAAGGCAAATACTATATGCCGCATCAAGCAGTGATCAGAGCAAACAGTCTTACTACTAAATTAAGAGTAGTGTTTGACGCTTCAGCAAAGACTTCAAATGGACTAAGTCTAAATGATGTGATGTTAGTCGGACCCAAAATTCAAAAAGACATCTTTGATATTTTGATCAAGTGGCGACAATGGAAATATGTCATGACAGCTGATATCGAGAAGATGTATCGTCAGATTAAAGTCAACAAAGATGATCAAGAATATCAATACATACTCTGGAGAGACGGCCCAAATAAGCCAATAAAAGAGTTTAAGCTGACTACAACTACATATGGAACCTCAAGAATTAGCAAATCAACACTGCCAA
The DNA here is from genome assembly GCA_961210405.1 of Drosophila mercatorum. Taxonomy (NCBI): domain Eukaryota; kingdom Metazoa; phylum Arthropoda; class Insecta; order Diptera; family Drosophilidae; genus Drosophila; species Drosophila mercatorum. Next base: position 7,016 of record CAUIUS010000523.1, on the reverse strand, counting down.
GGCAACAACCAACTAATGATAACAATCAAAGAAGATTTCTATATGTATGACCTCATTACTGGTGGCGAAAATTATGGAAAAAGCGGGAATGCATCTAAGAAAATGGGTGTCAAATGATGACAGAATCATCACTGGAATTAAAGATGGTAACTCAACGGAGAAAATAATTATCAACAAAGACGAGTCAATAAAAACTCTCGAGCTACAATGGGACCCCAAAAGGATGTCTTCACATTCTTCGTTGATTGCCCAAATTTGGTACACATCAGAAAGCGACTAATTTTATCTCAATTGGCGAGAATCTTTGATCCATTGGGATGGCTTACACCGGTCACACTGCAAGGAAAATGTTTCATACAAGAACTATGGACACTGCCGCTAACTTGGGACGCAGAGCTGGAGCCTAGTCTGGGCAATTATTGGCAAGAGTACGCAAACCCATTACCAGATTTAGCTCAAATTAATACACAACGCTGGCCTGGAAAATCAAGCATTCATGCAACGGAGCTACATGGGTTTTGCGGCGCATCAGAAAAAGCGTATGCAGCAGTGGTATATACCAAGGTTGTACCAAAATCACTTTACTGGCGGAAAAAAGTAAAGTGAACCCAATAAAAAACAAGACAATTCCCAAATCAGAGCTATGTGCAATCCACCTATTAAGCAAGCTTTTAGCAAAAATACGAGAATAGTTGGAGATCACACAAAACGCTAGCATGGAGTAATTACAAATAACGCTAGCTTGGATAAAGAACAAGCGTAGCAAAGATAAATTCGTCAAAACAAGAGTAGACGAAATTAACAAAAACTGCCTAACGTTGAATGGAAATACGTAAAATCGGCAGACAACCCAGCAGATGTCGCCTCAAGAGGAATCTCCCAAAACACTTAGCAGTTATATGGTGGAAAGGCCCTGAGTGGTTAACGAAGCAGTCAGATCACTGGCCGCAATTCGAAGAAAAAGAAGCGGTTATAGTAGCAGCTCTAACCCCAGAAGAAAACTACATGATCCCACTCCTAACAAAGTTTTCATCGATTAGTAAGCTACAAGCGTAATAGCATATATATTACGCTTTAAAGCAAAATTGAAAGGAAAGAAGCAGCAGCCAACTTACCTCACTGTTGACGAATTAGAAGAAGCCAAAACAGTTATTGTAAAACTACAGCTTGATTTTGGCCAGGATATTCATTTACTCAATTCTGGACAGCCTTTTGAATCAAAGAGTAGATTGCAAGCGCTCAACCCCTTTCTGGATAGAGATGGAGTATTACGTGTGGAGGACGTCTTCAAAATGCCATACAATGTAAGACACCCAATAATACTAGGAAAATCACAGTTGGGCTGGCTGATAATAAACAACGCTCACAAAAACCTTACACGGCGGACTTATGCTGATGAGGAATTTCATTCAGAGGGAGTTCTGGATTTTGGTCTACGAAATACATTGAAAAATATCTACGTCAATGTGTTACCTGTATTCGGTATAAACAGGAAATGGCCAGCCAATTAATGGAAATTTACCAGTGTATCGTGTAACTGGCGATTACCCGTTTCAAAACACTGGCAGCGACTACTCTGGACCCTTTCAAATTTGCTGCTTCAAAGGAAGAGGTCAAAATCGTACAAAGGGTACATATGCCTATTTGCAATACATCTAGAACTCCGTCAGTGACTTATCATCAGATAAGTTTTTAGAGGCTCTTCGACGATTCTATGCCAGACGCGGCAAAGTGAACATTTGTATTCTGACAACGGCACAAATTTCGTCGGTGCCGCTAGAATACTAGGAAGAGACCTTTCGACGCTATAAAAGAAAATAAAAGTGTTGCACCAGTGCTTGAAAAGAAGGCATCAAGTGGCACTTTATCCGCCGGCAACCCCTCACATGGGAGGATTATGGGAAGTTGGTGTAAAGTCGGTCAAACACCATCTAAAGCGGGTCATCGGCGATAAGAGCTTCACATTTGAAGAGTTCTCAACACTACTTTGCCAAATAGAAGCAGTGCTAAACTCACGCCCCCTGGTCAGCATAAACAATGACACGGAAGGTGACGATTCCCACAATAAAGTGACCTGGTGTCAAGGACCACTCATTGGAGCTCCAGAACACTTTGATGAAAACCGGAAAATTGGATCTCTAGACAGATGGAGGCACATGCAACGCATCAGAGCAGAATTCTGGAGGAAATGGAAAGATGAATATTTATCGACACTGCAGAAGCGAACCAAGTGGCGGCAGGAAAAGCCAAACCCATGGAAGGCCAACTTGTGTTATTAAAACAAGAAAATACGCATCCCGCTAGATGGCCCATGGGAAATATAACTAAAACTAAAAAAGGACAAGGTAACAAAGTCCGAGTAGTAATAATAAAAACAAATATGAGTGAAGTGAAAAGACCAATAAACAGGATCTGCTTGCTACCTACTCAAAATAAAGATGAGCCAGGAAACCCGAAAACCCGACGTGAACAGACCAAATTAGCAAAGTTCACGGCAGCAAAAGCGACGATCGTCAGCCTGCTAATGACATTGCAGGTAGCAATCACCACAATTACAAGTGCTACTAATACAAGCACAATACAAATCCAGGATATGAATCAACGAACAGCTATGCTGATGGACAATCTTGGAAAAGTAGAAGTTGTATCTTCAAGCTGGCAGTTATTGTTCTACTACAACATGCAAGCATACTTTTGAAGTTTTCAAACAAGCAGATGAGCTGATGGTTAAAATCCATTTTAATAATTTGGGAAAATTGGGTGAATTCAACGACTACTGTACAACAGTGAGTCAAACCCTCAAATCTAAAATAAAAATCATAAATGACAAAATCATTAAACTAACACCGGATAGAAAAAAGATTTATAATGTTTTTCGATATTGGCACGGCTAACAGATTAGAGAAAACATGCAAACAATCATTAAAAACGAAAACGGCTCAATGGTTTTGTAAGCAACCAGACATCAGTGATCAATGCAACGTAAAACCTGATACAAGCTACGACAGAAGAAGTAAATAAAAACTTTGAAAGAGTCACAACAGAAATAAACAAAACTTCTATGTTTACAAAGAGTCCGTAAAATTCTTCATGTTAATCACACAAGTGCGCAACTGGATTGATGAAACCGAAGACCTTCAGTTAGCAGTAATTGGCCTTATGACGGATATACACCAAGGAAGAGTTCATCCGGCCCTGGTGGAACCAAATAAAATGTTGACGGAACTCAACGAGATTGAAAAGAAGCTTCAAAGAAACCAACTTCTTCCCGGCGGAAATTCTCGAAGAGGCTTCAACTCATATACAAACTGATGAAGGCTCAAGTGATGTTTAAGGACAATACACTGATCATCGATGCAAAACTGCCAATATACATCAATCAGCATGCAAGTCTTTTCGAATCAATACCACTGGTTCTTGACGGAAGAAAAGTCATTCCGAGAACTAAAACAAAGTTCCTTATCTTCAATACGGAAATGGATGTAAATCGTTGTAAGCACGAAGACGAGGACACTTACCTATGCTAGGAAGTTGGGCATGGAAGGATGCAGAGGACGAAAGTTGTGAAATGTCACCCTTAAAACCAAGCAACAAGCAGGCGTGCCATATGACCGAGTATGAGGAAAATACATTTGTTAAAAAACTAAATGAAAAAACCACATGGGTTGACACTAAAATTAGATACGTTCACGCAGAGCCTTACAAACTCAGCGCTTGGCTAAGGTTACAAAATTTAAGCTATGATTTATGAATGAGTCAGGTATAAAATCCCTGCCTCAGAAGAATAAATACTCAGTACAAAACTAACCACCACCGCAGTTTAAGTGTATTCAGCTACAGTCTCTAATTTACTCAGCGCGTCAACTTGGGGCATGTTCACTCCCGAACGGTGGACGATCGTATAGTTATAGTTTTCCAACAAGAGCGCCCACCGTGTTATTTTAGCGGAAGATCCCCATTCCTCTGAGTCAGTGCTAGCGAGTTGCAATCAGTTACAATTTTGAAAGGAATAAATTTGAGATAGGTCTCGAAACGCTTCAGAGCGTATATAATGGCTTACGTTTTCAGTTCATTGCTATATAGCTTGGATTCGGGCACTGAGGGTGAAATTTACCGTCATCCTGCTTCTGGAGGAGCACAGCTCCAAACCCTGAGGAACTCGCTTCACAATGCAGCTTGGTCTCTGACTTCAGGTCATAAATGGACAGCACTGGCGATTCTACTACTTTGGACTGCAGCGTCCGGAACGCCTGGAGACATTCCTCAGAAAAAGCATAAGAGGATTCTTTCCTCAACAACCGGGACATAAGGACGGCAATCTTGGCAAAATTGGGTACAAATAGACGGAAGTACGAGAACAGACCTTAACAACGCTCTAGCTCCTTGCGATCTTTTTGCACGGTGAAATCTCGAAATGCCTGAAGGTGGCCTGATTTGGGCGTAATCCCGATATAATTAGCAAAATATCCCAAATGCTCCAGCTCATGGTAGGCTCATGGTAGGCACTTAGACAATTTCAAACACAGACCGTTCACCCGCAAGGTATGTAACGTCTCCTTCAGGATCTTTATATGGGTCTCAAAATCCTTTGAGGCGATCAGAATGTCATCCATGTAGATAGTTAACTGACCTCGGTTGGTCAGATCCTTCAGGACGAAATATACGCATCTAGCGAATACTGGAGGCCCATTAAAGACCCGAAAGGCATGCGCGCGTACTCGAATTGGCCTTCAAAGGTTACAAAAGCAGTATACTTAATCGAATCTGGATGCATCTTCACGAGATGAAGTCCACTCTCCACTCTCCGAGACATATTTCAAATTTATTACTAGCACAGAAAAGAAAGACTGCCCACCCAAATGTTCAACACAATAATCTAACAGTGGAATTGGGAAATGGTCTGCCACGCCTCCTTCTGCCTGTTACATACATTTCAACAAAAACATTATACCCTGATTTCCCATTTTCAATGGGTTCAGGGTATAACAAGTAAGAAACTCTAGTCGAGGCCGCTCGACTAGGGTGTACCCTGAACCCTCCGAAGAACCGCTATTCCACGCATTCTTCATTTCTTTTATATACACATGCATATTTACGTTCATTAAAAGCAAAACATACACACACACGCACAGGCGCACGCACACACAAGCGCAAGTCATCAGCTGTTCTTCGGCTGCTATTTACATGCCAATGTTATGGGAAATTAAATGTTTAACAACTTTTTTCTAGACGAACGCTTTTGATCAAATTTATTGGGCGTCATCATGTCATCCATATGTATGTATGTGCCAAAGCACAAGTCTCTAGTATTTGATATACGGAAGTTACGAATTTGAGGCGAAGGGGGCGTGGCATCGTTTTAATGTTATCGATTAAAAACCGATATCTTCATTTAGTTATAAAATTCTATTTAATTCATCTTTATAGTTAGAGTTATTTGAGCCTTATGCAATTTCGGTTTTTGTTAAATTTGGGATGCCACGCCCTCAAATTGCTAAATCACGTATTTCAAGTACTAGAGACTTGTGCTTTGGCACATACACACATATGAATGATATGATCACGCCCAACAAAATCGATCCAAATCGTTCGACTAGAAAAAATGTTATTAGACATTTAGTATCTCATATTATCGGCGTCTTGCAGCAGCAGCGAAGCTGATGAGTCATAATGCACAGTTAGCAGATTGTGTGCTTGTGCGTGTGATGTAATGTTTTCATGCTTGGGTGCATTTTGGAGGGCGCCAAAAAAATCGGGTGGCGATCAACTCTCCTCGTTAGATATCGCATGGCGGACGGAATCCTCTGGGGCCTCTAGCTCTTCGGCGGTGGGGTGGGCTTGCCATACTACTTCCAACTTACATAAAATTAATTTTTTAGGATCCCTGACACTAAACGAGACGGACAGAATACAGACAGAGTACAGAAAGGAAATAAAGGTAACAAAAAATAACGAAAACACGAACAGCTATCTAAACGCGGAGGCGAAAGGTGTTAAGGGCCTCGCGCTGTCTATACCCTTACCCAACCATGATCATCCTAGTAAAATTTGTTGATGAGCCCCGAAAAAAATTTCCGACCCTCTCCTACATTGCCAGATTTAAAAAATTATATTTATAAAACATTTTGTTTATTCACATATTTCTAAAAACTAGGGGTATTTATAAAGTTCATCTTTGCCGTTATAAATTATGAATAAAATTTCATAATACAAACAATTTTTATGTGCAACTTAAATTAAATCTTATCTAAGGTACATTCTAACAAAATTTCTTCATTCCAACAATAAGAATGAAAGGAATAAAAGCAGTAATTTGCTTGCGTGTTTTCAAATTTAATTATCTAATTATTTTTCTACATATGTATATGAAAATTAATTTGAATTTAATTTAATTAATTTTATTTTTTATTTTATAATTTTTTTCATATATATATTTATTTTATTTATTTATTTATGTTAAGGAATTTTTTTCATTGTTTTTTTTCTTTAAATATTTTTTCAGTGTATCGAAATTTAGGTTAAACTTTTAGGTTAAACTTGAAACTAGCCTGAGCAAAAAAACTTTTTTTCATTTTTATACCTGAACCCATTAAAATGGGAAATCAGGGTATAATGTTTTTTTGAAATGTATGTAACAGGCAGAAGGAGGCGTGGCAGACCCCATAAAGTATATATATTCTTGATCAGGATGACAAGCCGAGTTGATATAGCCATGTCCGTCTGTCCGTCCGTTTGTCCGTCTGTCCGTATGTATGAACGCGTCGTTCTCAGAACCTATAAGAGCTAGAGACTTGAAATTTTTATGTAGGTTCCTGTATAGCACGAAAAGATCGAGTTTGTTAAAAAAATCGATAACTGTCTTAATTTTAATGTTATCGATTAAAAACGAAATCGATGCTCAGTTATATAAATCTATATAATTCATCTTTATAGCTAGAGTCTTCAAATTTTGCACTTAGTGTTATGTGAGCCTTATACAATTTCGGTTTTTGTTAAATTTTGGATGCCACGCCCCC
>CAUIUS010000522.1:0-11361 GCA_961210405.1 Drosophila mercatorum | reverse complement strand
CGTATCCGTGCGGGACGCAATGATAAAAAAGGGGGGAAATTTCTTGTATGGCTTCTAAACCTTTAAAAAAGTTTATAATTTATTTTATGAACGAAATGGAGGGGATGCCAATGTTATTTATAACATAAAATTGGGGAGGATCTTCGATCACCTGATGCCGCGCTAGTTATAAAACATTATTTAATACAATGACCAAAGCCGGGAATCAATTGTAAACGACTTTTGTAACAGGCAAGGTGTTGTAAGTGGTGAGCAGCGCCATACTGGATCCACTGAAGTTATTTTTGTTGATATGATTGAAACCAATTCAAATAAATCAATAATGTGAATTATTTGGGATAATGGTATATATCTATATATATTTTGTGTATACATTGAAATTTAGTGTCAATTTAATTGATTCAATATTGATGGGGTTGTATGTGTTATATTTTTATTACGTTCAATAATATTCACATGTGTTTTTGATAAAGAAAAAAGTAAAACAATAAACAGACTAAGCGAACTCAATGATATATAGAGGGTCATTAGATTGTTCCATTTTTCTATTGTTACACGCGCGGGTTTCGGTCCGAAGTCTACCATAGAACTGACTTCCGTCGCACACTTATTCTTTTGTGCCTACCATCGAACCCCCGCCAGCGACAGCGTCCGACGCGTCGCCGCGCTACAACGGTACTTTTCAAACTAAAAAATACCATCAGCCAATCGCATTCAAATAAAGGCTGATGCAATCTTCACATTATGATGAAATAATTTTCCCCTGAAAGCCCAAAATTTATGATGAAATCACATTCCGCGAAATGCCTAAAAGTTACGCAGCACTAATCCCCGGCCGACAGGGCCCATCCTGACCATTACACGCCCCGGCAATATTTGAATGTACTTTGGATATACGTAAACATTTTATTGACAAACATAAACCATACTAAACATTGACAAAGTAGTCTTCAAATTATTCACTTTTTTTTTTTTTTTTTTTTTTTTTTTTTACATCCCTTTTTATTTTAACATAATTCAAATATTTTCATTAACTTAACAAATTTTAAACATTATATCTTATGGTCTACACGCCGTGATAAAAACAACTGTTTTGCACTTGTGCTTACATTTATTTCCAGCCCCCCACCGTATTGTCAAATTTTTGATTCCCCCCATTTTGACTACGTCTCTTTCAAAGTTTCCTTCTCCACATTTTGACTACTGTCTCTTTCAACAGTTTCATTCTTCATATTTTATACTGTCTTTTTCAACAGTTTCATTTATATTTTGACTACTGTCTCTTTCAAAGTTTCTTTCTTCATATTTTGACTACTGTCTTTTTCAACAGTTTCATTTTGATATTTTGACTACTGTCTCTTTCAACAGTTTCCTTTCCACTTTTTTTGACTATGTCTTTTTCAACAGTTTCATTCTTCAATTTTGACTACGCTCTTTCAAAGTTTCATATTCAACTGGAAATAAACATCTGGCATTTTCCGCACATCATCATGAGCATATTTATATTTTCTATTGTTCGTCAATGACCTCAGAAATCCTTTTCCCCTTCTAATAATTCAATTATTTCAAAAGGGCCTCTAAACTTTGGGTCAAGCTTTGTTTGATGCCTTTCCTCTTTTTTTTAATAATACAAAATCGCCAACTTTGCATTCCACAACTCTTGCTTTGTTTTTATCAAATTGTGTCTTGCTATATGTTGTGAAGCCGAAATATTTTGAATTGCTTGAGCTCATACTGTGGCAAATCAATTTATCAGCCATGTCGCAGGGGAAGTAACCCCAATGGTCGAGCAATTTTTTCCAAAAAAAACTGGGGACTTGCCGTCACTCGACTCACCGTACAGATTAAGGCCAATGGATTTCCCCCAAAGGGATCTTGCCGACCTGTTGCTAGTTTCGACTGCGGTTAAAAAATTTTTTCAAAGTTCCCATGGTGCTTTCAACCTGCCCATTTGCTCTGCTTGCCCCGGTATATAATTCGATCGGATACTGGGGTTTCGAAAAATTACCAAGACTGGTTCGTGTGTATCGAAACAACTCTCTTCCTTATTTGCTCATGTTCGGGTTCCCAAACAAACTCGTTTTTCCCCTGAGGTCAACAGAATAGAGGCTTCATAAAACAAGAAAATCCTTTATAAATTGCCGAAAATAAGATGCCAGCCCTATAAATTGTCTTAAAGCTGGGACCGACTGAGGAGGTGGAATGCAGTTTAAAGCGGCAATTTTAGGGGTTTGGACGAATTTCACCGCACTCACTTCGTATCCCAAATATTGTATTTTAAATTAAGAAAAAAAATTTTTTTATAAAAGGGAAAAACCGCACACGAAGACAGTCAAGAGTTTTGAATCTTTCTAAAGCCCAGTTTTCGTTGAAGCGTTACCATTACGTCGTCCATATAAAAGACCACAAACGTATTAAGATCTCCAAGGGTTTTTATCATTGTACGCTGAAAAAATGAAGGCGCATTTTTTAAACCCAAACGGCATTGCTAAGAATTCATATTGTCCGTCTGGAGTGACGAACGCTGTACACTTACTGAGTCTTCATATGGGGATCTGATAAATCCACTTTCCATATCTAGGGATGAAACATTTTGCCCCATGAAGCCTGGCTATCTGATCTGATATAAGGAAAAGGGATCTATCTGCAACGGTATTACCTTTTTTTCTCGGGAACCACACACAAGCGATGGGGGCCGTTTTTTTTTTTTTTTTTTACCACATTATGGGGCTTGGGGAGAATCGGCTTTATTACTTTGCATTCCAATAGCCCCAATCTTATTTCAACCAATTCCCCCCACGACTGAGCCCATATGGCCTCCTTTTTGGGCAATTTTTCTTGGGCATTTAGTTTAATTTTCATTTTACCCGAACTAACTTAGACAAAGGAATCCATGAAATATTTTGAATAGTTTTTCAATAAACTTTTTAATTCATTACAGTCTTCACCAACAAGATCTGTGTCTAAGTCATAAAATTTATCTTCGTTAACACAATGATTAACAGTTTTTTTTTTAAAATTTCAAATTTCCCCGGTGAAATTATGACAAAATCCAGGTGACAATATTTTCGACCAATAATTATGTCATTTTTCATAAATTATTGTCTATAACATGAAACAAAAATTTAATTTTATAATTATTAACATTTAGATTGGTTAGTATTTTTAAGTTACAAACGCTGCCATTGCCAATTCCCCCTAACCCCACAACATTATTTAACCTTTTACCAGCAGCTTAGTACTTATCTGGTGTTTTATTAATGAGCACCTGCGCCCGAGTCAAACGTTAGCAAAAGTCACCCGATGAACCATCTCTCCTCTAGGCTCAACCTCCGCACAGTTGCACCCTTTTTTCAAAATGCGTATCCTTGCTATTGTCCATTTTGGGTTTACTACATTGTGTTTAAATATGACCACGCTCTCCACACTTGAAACAGAACAGATCCAGATTTTTGACGGTGACCCAGGGGCCCCTGTCATTAGGTCCAAACAAGAGACGAACGATTTTGCTTCCATTGCTGCACTTAACACCGTCAAAGGGCACTACCTTTTTTCATTTTTTCCAAAATAATGTTTGCCGTAGAGCACCATGCCGACGCATCGGGGCCAGATCTGCATTGAATTTTGGGAGAACAACCCGGGTTTTTATTTGTTTTTGAGAAATCGTTGCTTGAAACGTTTTTTCGAGTTCTGTTGTTTTTTTTTTGAACTCTATTAGAGTCTTTGGCTCAGCTTCGTTTTTAGGTGCCGAGCCCGATCCCACTTTGATATAGACGCCATTTGATTGTTCCATTTTTCTATTGTTACACGCGCAGCGAGTTTCGGTGGCCGAAGTCACCCTAGAACGACTTCCGTCGACACTTATTCTTTGTGCCTACCATCGAACCACGCTCAGGGCAGGGGTTTGCGACGCTGTCGCCGCGCCAACGGTACTTTTCAAAACTACAAAAAACCATCAGCCAATCGCATCTCAAAAAAAAAGGCTGATGCAATCTTACTTTTGATGAAATAATATTCCGCGAAATGCCTCACAAATTATGATGAAATCACATTCCGGAAAAGCCTCAAAATTACGCAGCACTAACTGCCCGGCCGACATATATGTCAAAATAAAATAATATTTACATATATATATATATATATAATAAATATAAAAACATATGTCAGAAAACAAGAATATATGATAATATATATCTAAATAAAATACAATAGATTAAACGAATTTATATATATATATATGTGAAATACAAGAATATATACATAAAAAATGGAAGTTGATGGTGAAATCAAATAAATATAAAAAATTTTTTCAAATTTTAGAATTTAAAATGATATAAAGAATACAATATATAAAATGTGTTTAATGAAAATGTTCATGGCAACACAAAAGTATACATTTGGGTATATCTTTAGATTTGACTTGGGGTTAATTGTGTGTTGTGGTGTGAAATGAAATTGATTTGGAGAATTCAAAATACGAGTACTTGAAATCGATGGAAAGAACCCGAACGAAATACAGATATGGTGCCACACCTATCTTAGAGAACATGAAATTGACTTATAGCACTTCAAAATATACAAGTACTTCAAAACAATTATATATGGAGAGAACATGAAAATTTAGGATAATTGAAAAATAGGGAACAAAATTTAAAAGGGCCTCACATCTGATGAGAAAATTATATGATGAGAATATTATATTATAGACTTAGAAAAAATTTAAAATATACAGTACTTAGAATTTAATTATATATGGAGAGAATAGAAATTGAATTTAAAAAAAAAAAGAAAAGAAAAGAAAAGAAAAAAAAAGAAATGAGAACATAATTTAAATTTGGGGCCAAATATATGCCTGATGAGAATATTAAATTGACTTTGAAAGTTCAAAATACACAAATACTTTTAAATACAATTATATATGGAGAGAAATGAAATTGAGGATAATTGAAAAATAAGGAACATGATTTAAATTTGGTAAATCTATATTAATGAGAATATTAAATTGACTTGTAAAACTTTATAATATGTTTTAAAAAAAATTATATATGGAGAGAACATGAAATTGAGGAAAATTGAAAATATACACGGGAACATGATTTGGAAATTTGGCCAAATCTATATCTAATGAGAATTTTAAAATTTGATTGAAAAATTTTTAAATATAAAGTTCAAAAAATAAATTTATATATGGAGAGAACATGAAATTGAGGATAATTGAAAAATACAGGGAACATGATTTAAATTTGGCCAAATCTATATTAAGAAATATTAAATTGACTTGTAAATTTTATAATATACAAGTTTTTAAAAAACAATTATATATGGAGAAACATGAAATTGAGGAATTTTTGGTGCCAAATCTAATGAGAATATTAAAACTTAAAAATTTTTTAAAATATTTTAAAAAAATTCACTTATTTTGGAGAGAAATAAAATTTGGGGATTTTTTTAAAAATATCGGGGAACTTTGGCAGCCTTTGGAAAAAATGAGGGTTTTACGGAATTTGTGTCAAAAACCTATATAGGGTAGGGGTTTCGAAGGCAAGTCATATAAAAAAATTTTAAAGAAAAATTCATATGATTGGGGAGCGTTGTTTTGCCGGATAGAGAATTAGGGATAGATAAAGAATAATGAAGTTTTACGATTGTATTATTAAATTATACATGATAAATAAGGTGAATTAGTTTGGGAAAAACTATCGTCTTTTAAAAATGTCAAAAACCTATATAGGATTTGGGGCGCAAGGCAAGTCATATGAAAAATTTAAAAGATAAAAATTCATATGTTTGGGGAGGTTGCTTGCCGGCATAGAGTAAAGTGATACGATAAAGAATAAATGAAGTTTTACGATTGTATTATTAAATTAGTACATGATAAATAAGGTGAATGGTAGCCTTGGAAAAACTATCGTTTTTTGGAAAATGTCAAAAACCTTAATGGGGTAGTGGTTCGCAAGGCAAGTCATATAAAAAAATTTAAAAGATAAAAATTTATAATTGTGGAGGTTGTTTTTGCGGCATAGAGTAATTATGGATACGATGAATAATGAAGTTTTACGATTGTATTATTAAATTAGTACATGATAATATAAGGTGAATGGTACCCTTTAAAAAACTATCGTCTTTATGGAAAATGTGTAAAAAAAACCTATATGGGGTAGTGGTGGCCCGCAAGGCAAGTCATATAAAAAAAATTTAAAAAGAAAAAAAATTCTTTGATTGTGGAGGTTGTCTTGCCGGCATAGAGTAATTATGTGATACGAAAAGAAAAATGAATTTTTGATTGTATTATTAAATTAGTAAATAATATAAGGTGAATGGAGTTTGGAAAACTATCGTCTTTTGGAAAAGGAAAAAAACCTATATGGGGTAGGGGTGTGCGCAAGGCAAGTCATATGAAAAAATTTAAAAAAAAAAAAATTTATATGATTGTAGGTTGTCTCCCGGCATAGGGGTAATTATGTGATACGATAAAGAATAATGAATTTTTTTCGATTGTATTATTAAATTAGAATGATAATATAAGGTGAATGGTAGCCTTTGGAAAACTATCGTCTTTATGGAAAATTTTAAAAAACCTATATAGGGGTGGTGTCCCCAAGGCAAGTCATATGAAAAATTTAAAAAAGAAAAAAATTCATATGATTGTGGAGTGTTGTCTTTGGGGATAGAGAAATTTAGGGATACGATAAAGAATAATGAAGTTTTAATTTGTATTATTAAATTAGTACATGATAATATAAGGTGAATGGTAGCCTTTGGAAAACTATCGTCTTTATGGAAATTGTGTCAAAAATTTCTACAGATGAGCAGTGGTTGCTCATCACATTATGTGCTGAAGCATAAATAATTATAATGTTATATACCAAATATCGAGTTTTCAAAAATATGTCCAATCGTTATTGGGCTTTAAAGACGGCGGATACCCAAAAAGATAATTACGGAATATTGCCAAGGTATGATAAACATTCAATATATAACTCAATGTGTTTCCCAAATTTTCGTTAACTCAGTTAGATCCCGGGGAAAATCTTAAGTGCATAATTGTTTGGGTTATGGTAAAAGAGTAGTAGCGTCGGGAGAAAAAATATTGTCAACTTTTTTTATATACGTTTTTTTTTTTTTAGTAAAAAAAATATGTATAATTAATTATGTCATCAACCCAACATATCCACGTATAATATACTTTAGTTGTTTGTATATGGTATGTTTTATTAAATGTATGAAAAATTGGTTGACGTATATGTAGTACAAATTGCTGCATATATATCAATTTATCAAATTAAAAAAAAATATAATTGTTATATAATAAAATTGTTTGCTCCCTAAATTTGGGAAATTTAAAAAATTTTGATATATATATTAAGTAAGTGATCATAAAAAAAAATATTTGAACGAATTATAAAATTTATATAGATATTAACAGTTATGTTTAAAAATAAATGTAATTTTAATAGAAACGAACATGATTGCCATATAATGATGGCCATATTCGTTTAATGCATTTTCATTTATATATATATTTTATTCAAAATATATTAATTGTCATGTTAATTAAATTTGTAATGTAAAAAAACTTGTTTGTATATTTATTATACATACGAGAAAAAACAAATAACATTATTCTGGTTGATCCTTGCCAGTAGTTATATGCTTGTCTCAAAGATTAAGCCATGCATGTCTAAGTACACAGAATTAAAAGTGAAACCGCAAAAGGCTCATTATATCAGTTATGGTTCCTAGATCGTTAACAGTTACTTGGATAACTGTGGAAATTCTGACTAATACATCAATTAAAACACGGACCTTTGGAACGTGGCTTTTATTAGGCAAAAAACCAAGCGATCGCAAGATCGTTACATTGGTTGAACTCTAGATAACATGCAGATCGTATGGTCTTGTACCGACGACAGATCTTTCAAATGTCTGCCCTATCAACTTTTGATGGTAGTATCTAGGACTCCATGGTTGCAACGGGTAACGGGGAATCAGGTTCGTTTCCCGGAGAGGAGCTAGAAACGGCTACCACATCAAAGGGAAGGCACAGGCGCGTAAATTACCCACTCCCAGCTCGGGGAGGTAGTGACAAAAAATAACAATACAGGACTCATATCCGAGGCCCTGTAATTGGAATGAGTACACTTTAAATCCTTTAACAAGGACCTATTGAGGGCAAGTCTGGTGCCAGCAGCCGCGGTAATTCCAGCTCCAAAAGCGTATATTAAAGTTGTTGCGGTTAAAACGTTCGTAGTTGAACTTGTGCTTCATACGGGTAGTACAACTTACAATTGTGGTTAGTACTATACCTTTATGTATGTAAGCGTATTCCCGGTGGAGTTCTTATATTTAATTAAATACTTGTATTTTTTAGATATTCCTCCTATTTAAAAACCTGCATTAGTGCTCTTCATCGAGTGTTATTGTGGGGGCCCGGGACAATTACTTTGAACAAATTAGAGTGCTTAAAGCAGGCTTCAAATGCCTGAATATTCTGTGCATGGGATAATGAAATAAGACCTCTGTTCTGCTTTCATTGGTTTTCAGATCAAGAGGTAATGATTAATAGAAGCATTTTGGGGGGATTAGTATTACGACGCGAGAGGTGAAATTTTGGACCGTCGTAAGACTAACAAGCGAAAGCATTTGCCAAAGATGTTTTCATTAATCAAGAACGAAAGGAGGTTCAAAGGGGATCAGATCCGCCCTGTTCTAACCATAAACGATGCCAGCTAGAAATTTGGTAGCTATTTTTATGGTTTCAGTCGCTTCCCGGGAAACCAAAGTTTTTGGGCCCCGGGGGGGAAGTATGGGCAAAGCTGAAATTTAAAAGGGAAATTTGAGGAAGGGCACCACGGGGGGACCCTGCGGTTAATTTGACTCAACAGGGGGAAAACTACCAGGTCCGAAAAAGTTTTAAGACAGTTTAAAAGTTTTTTCTCGAATCTAGGGGTGGTGGGCTCCGTTCTTAGTTCGGGGAGTGAGGCTGGTTAATTCCGATAAGAACGAGACTCAAATATATTAAATAGATATCTTCAGGATTAGGGGGAAGCTTATATAGTTCATTCATGGTGGGAAAAATGTTTATTGTGTTTGAATGTTTTATGTAAGTGGAGCTCTGTTGGTTTGTCCCATTATAAGGACACTAGTTTTAAATGGACAAATTGCGTCTAGCAAAAAGAGATTGAGCAATAACAGGTCGGATGCCCTTAGATGTCCCGCAGGGCCACAATGAAAGTACAACGGTATTTTGCCCGAGAGGCCCGGGGTAAACCGCTGAACCACTTTCATGTTTGGGGTTTTGGAACTGAAACTGTTCACATGAATTTGGGAATTTCCCCGTAAGTGTGAGTCATTAACCGCATTGATTACGTCCCTGCCCTTTGTAAAAACCCCCCCGTCGCTACTACCGATTGAATTTTTTAGTGAGGTCTCCCGGGCGTGATCACTGTGACGCCTCGTGTGTTGCGGTTGTTTCGCAAAAGTTGACCGAACTTTATTATTTAGAGGAAGTAAAAGCGTAAAAAGGTTTCCGGGGGAACCTGGGGAAAGGGTCATTATTGAATAATGTTCATTTCCGTTAATAAAAAAATTTTTTTATTTAAATTTTTAAAGTTTTTACTGTCATTAAAAATTTATAAATCACACTTACTTTATTTGTATAAGCCAACTGAAATTTTTAAAAGATTATTTATGTCGCCCTTTTTAGTTTGGGAAATTTTAAAATATTTGTAAGCGGGAAATTTGTGAAGAAAATATTTTGGTTTTATGTACCATAGTATACATGCGTTTCACAGATGATTGTTCATTAACAAATGCGCATACGTTAAAAACGCCAACCTGAATATATAATGTTGTACCTGTTTTCAGGTTAAAGTTTTCATATATGTCTTTAAAAAAAATATAATTTTGTTATATTTGAAATTATATGTCATGTACCATTTTTTAAAGATTATGTGAACTAAGACATCTCGCAACATTGTTTAGGTATAAAAATAATTTTTATTGAAGGAATTGATATATGCCAGTAAAATGGGTATTTTAATTTCTTTCAATAAACATAATTGTGACGTAATGAAATAAACCAAAACAAATTTATCACCAAGCGGTGGATCACTGGCCAGGGTCGATGAAGAACGCAGCAAACTGTGCGTCATCGGGGAACTGCAGGACACATGAACATCGACATTTTGAACGAACGGTCCATGGAGTATTTTAATTAATTTTTATAGTGCTGCTTGGACTATGGCTGGGGGTTTTAAAACTATGAAATTTAAGTTTTTTAAAAATTTTTTAATTTTAAGCATATGGTATATTTTTGGGATTTTTTTTTATATTCATAATTTTAAAAAATATATGGAAGGTACTACATCTCATTGTATATTTTGTATGAGAAAATTGAAGAAATATATTTTTTTTTTTTCACATCGAAAAATATGAGGAAAGTCTAGCATAAAAAGAAAAAAAATTTTTTTTCATCTAGAATTGCCCCATTGATGGTGCAGAGAAAAAGAATTGTTGTTTTATTATAGTTCTTCAACATGTAAATTATAGAATCCATTATATTGAGCAATTATAAAATATGTTCAATTAACATTGTTTTATACAACCCAACTATATGGGACTACCCCTGAATTTAAGCATATTAATTAGGGAGGAAAAAGAAAATAACAAGGATTTTCTTAGTAGCGGCGAGCGAAAAAAAAATCAGTTCAGCACTAACATTTTTTCCTTTTGGCAAATGAGATGCAGGGATGGAACATCAATATTCTAGTATGAGAAATTAACGATTTAAGTCCTTTTTTTAAATGAGGCCATTTACCCATAGAGGGTGCCAGGCCCGTTTAAAGTTAATGAAAGATGGTGTTTCCCAAAAAGTCGGTGTTGATAGTGCAGCACCAAGTGGGTGGAAAACCCCTCAAAACTAAATATAACCATGAGACCGATAGTCAAGTAGGGGGAAAAAAAAGAATCAAAGAGAGTTAAATAGTACGTGAAACTGTTTGAGGTTGCCCGATGAACCTGAATATCCCTTTGGAAAATTCACATTAGAATTGTAATTTTTAAAAATATTATAATAAATGTTTTTTCCATATAAGGACATTGTAATCTATTAGTAAATTTATCATACAATTATGTCATTTTGTTTTTTCAATTAGAGGTTGCATTTTAACATGAAATAATAGTTATAACTTTGATAAAGTGCTGATAGATTTATAAGATTACAGTGGGTTTAAATTTTTTGGGAAATTTTATAATGGCATGATTATCATTGAAATTGGTTTTTTATTCCTTTTATGATTAACAAGGAAAGATTCAGGATACCTTCGGGACCCGTCGAAACAGGGCCGGAGTAACAACAAT
>CAUIUS010000519.1:0-12737 GCA_961210405.1 Drosophila mercatorum | reverse complement strand
TAGAGTTTTATTTCTTGTTGTATATAACGCGTAATACATATGTAAGTAATGAAGCTTGTTGTTTTATGAGTAGATCAAAACTGTGTGAAGACTAAGATGAGGCTATTTTCCTTTGTGGTAAATTCCTCCTGAGGCGACATCTGCTGGGTTGTTTTTACTATTTTAACATATTTCCATTGGAAGTGGGGTAGTTTTTATACTTTTTCACGAAGTGAAATAGTATATTGGTTTTCTGCAAAATCCGCCTGTCCGTCTGTCCGTATGAACGAAAACCATTTCCACGCTATTGAAGCTGGAGACTTGAAATTTACAATATATACTCGCGTATACCTTCGTCTGAAAAATTGTCAAGATTTTGCTGATACATCTACTAGGAGTGGCAAATGCATTTTCCTGTATCTCAGAAACACTACTTCCCTAAGGGCCAGAGAGTTGAGATTTGGAATGAACACTCACATCGACATCCCAAGATCAAGAGCTAGGGCGGATATTTCTACGCCCACAGAGGCGTGGCAATTGATAAAAGCTTATATCTCCCACAGTTTTAGTGCTAGAAGCTTCAAAATTGGATACTAAGTTACTGGGGTCTCCTCTACCGATTCCCCAAAAGGGCGTGACTCACAGAAAAAACCCTGTAATTTTCGTATTTTTCGAATGTAAGCATCCAAACTTTACAGTTATATTCCTGAACGCCCACTCTACGAACATGCCAAAAATTATATGTTTACGGTCAATGGCGGCGTGGCAAATAAAAACTGAAAAATCTACAGCTTCTGAGCCTACAACTTTCCACATAATGACTTTGTGATCTTTGACCTTGTCTTTTCATTTGCCAAATTTTATATATGTATTGAAAGGAATATTTTATTAACACAAAATAACTAAATGCAAGAAAAATAACAGAAATATGGCCATGACAGAACCGGGGTTCGAACCCACACCTCTACGCTCGGCTACGGACATCTATCTTATTTTCAAAAATGCCACCTCTCTCATTTTGAGAGATGCCATATCTCATTTTTGGTGGTGCGTGTTTTTACTAAGGTAAGGTTCTAAACTCCGATCCAAATTGAAATTGTTATGGATACCTCCGATGAAAATTTTAAATCGGCAGTTAATTTGAGCGGCGACAGTAGGGACTTAAGATAAATTTTAAATTTTAATGTGATAGATGCCCTGTGGGTGCTGGGACATGAAAGAGTATTTCGCAGTCGGTTGCGTCCGACTGCAACATTCTACTTGTTTTGTTTATTTCTTCTACTCTTGTTATCAAGCTAGAGTAATTTCCGATTTACCGACACTCTATTTATGCGTTTGGTGTGATTTCCTACTATTATTGGATGATTTAAGGTACATTTGCATTTTGAAGACGACTTCATCCGGGCCACACTCTGTCGACTATGGATTCTTGCCAACAAACTTATATGTTGAGCACCTGGCGATTAATAATAAGTCTTGCTTTCTAAATTTAAATATATAAAATAGTTTATTATTGAGTATAAATCCAGAATAGTGTAGACGTTAGGGCTTAGGCTATGGCTGAGCATACCTACACACACAAGATCGTAGGTGCCGTGAGGAGCACTCCGGCTAACGAACGGTTAGCCTATGAGCCGTCTAGAGGTTGCAGAGCACTCAGGATACGCCAGGATCATCACAGTCCTACAACTGGATTTACTCGCTGGCACACTAGACCGCGTCTCAAAAAGCACGTTCTGCCGCACGGCTACTCTCACTAACCTCACTCTCCTGTTACAGATTATGTTGCCGGCTGCACCTATGTCCTTAAGGCTGCGGTGTTGATACTCCTCTGAATATCCTTGTCCTTAAGTTCCACGGTGTCCTTGATGTCCCTCGTTGTCCTTTTCTAACTTTCACTCGCGTTGACACTCGACACTTTCACTTACAGGCACTTTGAATTAAAATCGACTGACCCAGTGCCGAGCCGCGGGCGCCTTTTATAGCAGAGCCGCAGGCCCTGCTTGAGCGAGACGTTCCATCGCTCCCCTTTGACCCTTTCCAGTCGCTGTGTGGAACACTTTATATGCCTCCACGCCCACCCATATAAATGCACAGTAAATACATGCAATTACATAGGTTGAGGCGTGCCTACATATAATGTTCCTCACAACGTAATACTCCATCTCCATCCAGAAAGGGGTGTGACTCCTGCTCAGCTTTAATTTAGCAGAACGGTGTTGTGGATTCACTAGCACACTAGCTATTTTACGGAGCTAGCAAATTTTTAGCACGTTCTTTCGTAACACTTGACGCTAGTAGTTGATCCGTTAATAAGTGGCCTTTAACATTTTGGCTTCTCCTTAGAGGCATGATTTTAGGTAGTTCAGCGTCCTTTTGTCACTTCTTGTGAATCATCTTGGAGAATAGTTCGTAGAAAATTGGCCACTATTTGGACCTTCCATTAGAGTGGAACTTACATTGAAAAGCCACTTTTAGGAACGTCTTCTCTTATGTTCTGCAAGTCACCCATTATTCTGCTTAGTTCCTTTGCGAGTAGGTTAACATTTTATTTCGAAGGAATTCTCTTGCCTCTAAAACTGTGAGTATTGACTGAAATTTGTTACATAAAAAAATTGAGCTCGTCTTCAGCACACCACGATATATTACTTCAAAAGCTTGCTCACTTTGGCTTTTCGCCTAAACTTGTGTACTGGATTTCATCCTATTATATGGGATGGAACACACAGCCTTGTGGTGAGAAACAAGTATTCGTATTTCTTATTCAAAGATCTTTATGTATGCAGGTAACGTAACTTTAGTGTGTGGACAATCGGTTATATTTGAACTATTCTAAATGTATAATAATGACCTTCTGTCGTACTACTCCTTACATTGCTAACTATTCAATTAATTTTCAATTCATTGCAACGCATTATTTCAGTCAAAGATCTTGCTGTACTCTTCGACTGAAAACATCCAAAAGAACTAGACATTTTCGTTCGTTGCATTGAGCACTTTGGACTATTTGTCGAGTAGTGTCCTTTACGAACTACAATAAATGTTATCTCGTTTTTATACCCTGAACCCATTGAAAATGAGAAAAAATGGTATAATGTTTTTGTGAAAATGTATGTAACAGGCAGAAAGTATATTTATTCTTGATCTGGGAGACAAGCCGAGTCGATGTGGCCCTGTCCGTCTGTATGAACGCGTCGATCTCAGAACCTTGTGGCGGCACCAGGGCCCGCCTCACATATTCAATGAATTAGACGTACATCAATTTTTCAAGTTTTGTGTTAAAAAGTGCAGCTATTTTGCTCAAAAAAACTAAAACAAGTAAGAAAGTTGCTGTCGGACGCAACCGACAGCGAAATATATTTCACGTCCCAGCACCCCATAGGGGCATCTATCACATTATATTTTTGTTTGTTGAAATGTGAATGTATGTAACAGGCAGAAGGAGGCGTGGCAGACCCCATAAAGTGTATATATTCTTGATCAGGGTGACAAGCCGAGTTGATATAGCCATGTTCATCTGTCCGTCTGTCCGTCCGTCCGTCTGTCCGTCCGTCTGTCCGTATGTATGAACGCGTCGTTCTCAGAACCTATAAAAGCTAGACTTGGAAATTTTTTATGTAGGTCCGTGAATAGCACGAAAAGATCGAGTTTGTTAAAAAAAAGTCGATAACTATTTTAGTTTTAATGTTATCGATTAAAAACATTATCGAATGTTAGTTATAAAATTATATCTCCCACGTCTTTTTAGCTAGAGTCCCCAAATTTTTTTGTAAGTTTTATATTTATTTTATCTAATTTTGGCTCCAAATTTCCCCAAATATTTAAATTGAGGTGAGTTGCACTCAAAGCCAGTAAATGAATGGGTTTACATTTTTAAAAATTGGAAAAAATGTAATACAATATGTTGAACATAAGCTGAAAATTTCATTCAAATCCATTAATTCGCGCAGAAGTTATTAAACAAAACATTTGGTCAATCGGCCAAACACGTGACCAACAACGCAAAACAAATTGTTTTTCTATACATGTGCACACATACACACATACACATTGAGCTGCGTGCATCTAGCAAATTCTAAAACCCGCATTCTATCGAACCATAGATGGCGATATTTGCTAAACAATTGAAAATGAATTGAATTTAGTTTTCTGTGCGTTTATACAAAATGCTAATTATGCAGTATTTTAAAAACGCAGATTGCGGTACCCTAGTCGGGACCCCCGACTAGAAATTTCTTACTTGTTCAGTTTTGATTTGCCATGCCCCCAGTGGCCATAGACACATAATTTTGGCATGTTCATAGAGTGGGTGTTCAGGAATGTAACTGTAAAGTTAGGATGCTTATATTAAAAAATGCGAAAATTGCACGGTATTTTTCTGTAAGTCACGCCCCTTTGAGGGTAACAATAATTTTCGATAGAGGCCCCCAGTAACTTAGCATACAATTTTGCCACGCCCTTAGTAGGCGTATCGGGACAATCTTGACACTTTATCAGACGAGTATACACGAGTATATATTTCAAATATGAAGTCTCTAGCTTCAATAGCGTGGAAATGGTTTGCGTTCATACGGCCAGACGGACAGACAGACAGACGGACGGACAACATGATGGACATTGCACAAGACCAATATCTTTAACACTTCGTGAAAAGTACAAGAAGTAAGAACGTTGCAGTCGGACGCAACCGACTGCGAAATAATTTTTCACGTCCCAGCACCCCAGAGGGCCTCTATCATATTATATTTTAAAATTAATCTTAAATCTCCACTGTCGCCGCTCAAATTAGCTGCCGGTATAAAATTTTTATCGGAGGTGGCCACGGAAGTTTCAATTTGGATCGAAAGTTAGAACCCTTACCTTAGCAAAAACACGCACCTAAATTGAGAGAGATGGCATCTCTCAAAATGAGAGAGGCGGCAACTCTGAAAATGAGATAGAAATTCGTATGGCGAGCGTAGACGTGTGCGCTCGAACCTCAGTGCGGTCGTCTTGATATTTTTGCTGTATTAAGTTATTTTGTGTTAATAAAATATGCTTTTCAATACATATATAAAGTTTGGCAAATCGAAAGACAAGGTCAAATGTCACAATGTCATTATGTGGCGAGTTATTGGCTAAGAAGCAGTAGATTTTTCTTGCCACGCCCCCACTGGCCGTAGACATATAATTTTTGGCATGTTTA
The DNA here is from genome assembly GCA_961210405.1 of Drosophila mercatorum. Lineage (NCBI taxonomy): Eukaryota > Metazoa > Arthropoda > Insecta > Diptera > Drosophilidae > Drosophila > Drosophila mercatorum. The sequence goes on along the minus strand of CAUIUS010000519.1, from coordinate 7,573 downwards.
TAGAGTGGACGTTCAGGAGTATAACTTTAAGTTTGGTAAGTTTGGTTGCTTACATTAAAAAAATGCGAAAGTTAATGGGTATTTTTTTGTAAGTTACGCCCCTTTTGAGGCGAAACAATATATTTTAGGGAATCAGTAACTTAGCATCCAATTTTGAAGCTTCTAGCACAAAACTGTGGGAAATATAAGCTGATATTAGTTGACACGGCCCCTGTGTGCGTAGATATATCCACCATAACTTTTCAATTTTCGGATGTTAACTTGAGTATATATACCAAGTCTCAAGTCTCTAGCATCAATAGTGCTCAAAACATAAGAAATTTAGTGAAATCACTATATATTCAGATCCGATTTGCCACGCCCCTAGTTGGCGATCCTTATAAGATCGTAACAGTAACCCACGTGCCAAATTTGGGCGTTCTAGCTTTAAAACTGTAGAAGATACAGTTTGACCCGATTTGCCACGCCCCCAATGGGCGTAGATATATCCACCATAGCTTTTGATTTTGGGATGTCGACATGAGTGTTCAGTTAAAATTTCAATTCTCTAGCTCTTCTAAAGTAGTGTTTCTGAGATGCAGGAAAATGCATTTTCCGATTTGCCACGCCTAGTGGGCGTATCGGAAAAATCTTGACACTTTATCAGACGAGGGTATACACGAGTATATATTTCAAATTTCAAGTCTCTAGCTTCTATAGCGTGGAAATGGTTTGCGTTCATACGGACAGACGGACAGACGGACGGACGGACAGACGGACGGTCAGCATGACGGACATTACACATAACCAATATACTATATCACTACGTGAAATAGTATAAAAAATAGAATATTAGGTGAAATTTACCGTCATCCTATTATTCATTATGAGTGTCTGAGGTCCATCACCCTGTACGCAGTGCCAATCTGGTCAAGAGCAATGGCCACTCCCAGCTACAGTAGAGGTATTCGAGCCACCTATAGATTAAGCGCAATCCGAGTCAGCTGTTCATTCAGAACAATCTCAGACGACGCTGCGCTTGTCATAGCCGGAATGCTTACACTGGACGTAATGCATCGAGGGCGAACAGTATTCTCGATGGAAAATAAAATGGGACAACTCGACGAAGGACGATGGACGCACTGGTTCATACCGCAGCTTGAACCATGGGTCAATCGTAAGCATGCGAGATTAATTTCTGCCTTTCACAGTTTCTTTCTGGACACGGATGCTTCCGCAGCTATTTGAAGCGGTTTGGCCACGACGACTCGGATGAGTGTAGCTGGTGTTTACAAGGAGTAGTGGAAGACGCTAACCACGCAATCTTCGAGTGTGGACGATTCGACGCAGCAACAGTGGGCCGCTCTATTAGACGGGACAACTTGGTCGCGATCATGCTGGAGTTTGAGGAAGCTTGGAACCAAATCAGTTCCTTCGCTGCTCTAATTATAATGGAGCTTCGCAGAGTTGAACGAAGCCGACGACTAGCTACTAATGTCTAAAATAGCACAAAGCGCTTGCGAAGCAATGCTTTACGGCAGTCCCGCAAGTATCGAGCGTTATTTTATACTCAATTTTTTATGTATTTATTTTTAGAGTAAATAAATGAAAATAATAAAAAAAAACACACACACTTCTGCGCGAATTAATGGATTTGAATTAAATTTTCAGCCTTTGTTCAACATATTTTATTACATTTTTTGCTAATTATACCCTGAACCCATTGAAAATGGGAAATGAGGGTATAATGTTTTTGTTGAAATGTATGTAACAGGCAGAAGGAGGCGTGGCAGACCCCATAAAGTATATATATTCTTGATCAGGATGACAAGCCGAGTTGATATAGCCATGTCCGTCTGTCCGTCTGTCCGTCCGTCTGTCCGTCCGTCTGTCCGTCCGTCCGTCTGTCCGTCTGTCCGTCTGTCCGTATGTAGAACGCGTCGTTCTCAGAACCTACAAGAGCTAGAGACTTGAAATTTTTTATGTAGGTTCCTGTATAGCACGAAAAGATCGAGTTTGTTTCAGAAATTCGATAACTGTTATCGTTTATTGTTATCGATTAAAAACGAAAATCTAAATTAAGCTATAAAATTCTATCTAAATCATCTTTCTAGCTAGAGTCTTCAAATTTTGCATTTAGTGTTATGTAATCCTTACGCAATTTTGGTTTTGCTAAATTTTGGGTGCCACGCCCCTTCGCCTCAAATTTGTAACTCCCGTATATCAAATACTAGAGACTTGTGCTTTGGCACATACATACATATGGATGACATGATCACGACCAACAAGTTTGATCAAAATCGTTGGCCTAGAAAAAAGTTATTAAACATTTAATTTCCCATAACATTGGCATGCAAATAGCAGCCAAACAGCTGACCGCAACGACGCGCTTGTGTATGCGTGCGCCTGTGCGTGTGTGTGTGTATATTTTGCTTGTAATGAATGTACATATGCATGTGTATATAAAGAAATGAAGAATGCTTGGAATAGCGGATCTTCGCAGTGTTCAGGGTATACCCTAGTCGAGCGGTCTCGACTAGAGTTTTCTTACTTGTTTTAAAAATGTAATCCCATTCATTTACGGGCTTTGAGTGCAACTAATCTCAATTTAAATATTTGGGAAATTTGGAGCCGAAATTTAACAAAAATCAAAATTACATAAAATAAATAGAAAACTAACAAACCATTTATGGACTCTAGCTATAAAGACGTCGGAGATATAATTTTATAATTAACATTCGATAATGTTTTTAATCGACAACATTAAAATAAAAGACTTATAGACTTTTTTAACAAACTCGATCTTTTTGTGATATACACGGACCCACATAAAAAATTTCAAGTCTCTAGCTCTTAAAGGTTCTGAGATCGACGCGTTCATACATACGGTTAGACGGATGGAAAGACGGACAGACGGACATGGCTATATCAACTCGGCTCGTCACCCTGATCAAGAATATATATACTTATGGGGTCTGCCGCCTCCTTCTGCCTCTTACATACATACACATTTCAACAAAAACATTATCCCCTGAATTCCCATTTTCAATGGGTTCGGATATAAAAACAAGTAAGAAAACTCTAGTCGAGACCGCTCGACTAGGGGATACCCTGAGCCCTACCTAACCTCCGGTTCTTTTATATACACATGTATATGTATGTTCATTACACACACACACACAAAAGTATTTTCACTGCGAAAAAAATAACTAGCAAAACATACGGCGGTCACAACTGACTTACTGTGCGGCAAAACGTGTAGTAGTAGCGTCCGCTTCTGTTTTCCCATTTTCGCGCAAAAATTGTTCAAAATTTAGACACGTTTAGGCAAACAACCAGCATCAGGTGCACTCACTCTAGCAGCTGTTAGTAGTGCTGGAAATTGCAGCGGACAATCAGCTGCTCACCAAAGAGCTGCTCTTAACAAAGACAGCAACCTAAGGCTTCAACTACATTGAAGGGTACTATCCAGCAGATAGGAGCAGCTCTTGAGGGCCAGCGGCATATAACTCTCATTAAGAGGAGCTAGCCAGAATAGTTAAGCTTCACGAGGCGGCAGGGTTGCTCTGCAACCGCAAGGTCAGAAACTGCGAGGTGCAGACAACACCGCACTTTAAGGTCACCATAGCGAATGCCCCTCCAAGCAACAATACACCTAAACGCTCGAGGACGCTCCCCTGAGCAAAGAACGCCCCAAAAAAATCTAGGCTCAATGGGCACAGTGAACTGAGAGCAAAAAAGCAAGGCTCCACAGACAGTCTCGGCAGGGTCGAATCAGGCAGTGCAGCAGGCCAGAGCAGCGAACTGGACGGAGGTTAAGGGGCGCAAACAGCACCACAAACGACCAAGGACAGACGCAATTACAGTTTCTAGAGTAGAGGGTTGTAGTTATGCGGACATGCTGAAAGTTGTCAGAACAGACCTGAGGCTTAAGCATCTTAGTGGGGATGTCCACGAATCACGAAGACAACAAAGGGCGATTTATTGCTTTAAATGCCTGGACTATGGGCCCATTGCTGCTAGTTGCAAAGCGAATGCGACCTGAAAGGATCATGCGGGTAGCTTTAAGTGCCCATCATATCGCGAAGCTGTCAAAAAATGAAATGTTAAGGTTTCTACAGCTACAGTAGGGCTGGATATGGGTCCATAATCGACCTTACATTCGTCGCTTCGTCCCTCTTTCGAGAGGCAACATGGAGCATCAGCGAAATCTATACGGGCAGCGATCACTCTGCGCTTTTATTCACAATCGGTGAGCCATCTGGCAGGGCGCCAACTCTGTGGAGGAAGGGTATCGCCTGAATACCTTCAACCCGACAGCTTTCTCGGACCCAAATGACTAGCCAAATACAGAGCGCCTGCAACGCTAGCATGCAGCGGCGCAAGCAGTTCATGCATCACCAAGCGCCTATGTACTGGTGGAATGAGCAGATAAGCAACTTCCGGAGTATATGCGTACACGCGAGACGAAGGTATCAGCGGGCTCGTGGAAGGCCTAAGTTCACTGAAAAGCAGGCGGCTTACCAGGTGGCAAGACGGCAGCTGAATTAGGCCATTCGGACTAGCAAACGGGACTACTTCCTTGACATATGCCACTCGGCCGAAGCTGACCCTTAGGGCAGAGCATACAAAACGGTAGCCAAAGACTCTACGCTTAAGTCAATCGTGGAAGTGCTATTCCCAGATAGACTGAGCTCCATTCATGGTCGTGACTCTACATCAGCAAACCACGATTCGAGCAGCTCTGATGCAGCTCTAGTTACTGATGAGAAAGTTATGAAAGTAAGAGCCAACTCTGCCCCTGGACCAGACGGGGTTCCCCATATGGCGCTAAAGCTGGCCATTGTTTTGCAACCAGGGGCGTTTACTGAGTTATTTAATTCATGTTTAACTCAAGAAACGTTCCCTGAAAGCTGGAAGATACAGAACTCGTTATTGCTACACAAGGCTGGAAAACCACCGGAGGAGCCATCATCATACAGGCCAATTTGTCTCTTGGACACCTTGGGAAAGGTGTTCGAAAAATTGGTCTGTTCCCGACTGGAGGCCGCAATCGCAAGCGCTGGCGGCCTGTCCCCCAAACAATTTGGGTTCTGGAAAGCCAAGTCAACGACGGATGCGTTGAGCAAAGTTGTTGCCTCGCAACCTCCGCCATACAAGGTACCAGATGGAAGCACGGGTCGAAGCAGTATTGCATCATAGCGACTCTAGATGTGAAGAATGCTTTCAACACAGCTAGCTGGAAAATGATACTAGATGCCCTGGCACAATATAATATCCTAAATATCTTAAAGAGATAAAAGGGCTACTTCAGAGGAAGGACACTTATGTACAATACGAGTGAGAGAGTCCAAACTCACATAGTGTCAGCTGGAGTCCCCAGGATCAGTTCTGAGGCCTCTCCTATGGAATACTATGTACGACGGCGCATTGCGCCTGGAGCTACCAGTGGGTGCGCACACCATTAGCTCTGCTGATGATGTCGCCGTCGTCGCCATAAGAAAGGAGCTGAAAGATACTGAGGATATGTGCAGCGCAAGTATCAGCCACATTCGAGACTGGTTGACAAGAGCCGGACTTGACCTAGTGGCCCACAAAACGGAGGTTGTCCTAGTCAGCAGTCGCAAGAAAGTGGAAACGGCCGATATAAACAACATCAGTATTGCGTCAAAGAGGGCGATTAAGTATCTGGGGGTCATGATTGACACAAGGTTGACCTTCCGTGAGCACTTGGAATATGTGCATAAAAAAGCAGCCGATTCGTGTAGAGCACTCTCCGAATCATGCTGAGCACACGGGGACCAAAGGAACAACGACGCCTTCTTCTTATGAGCGTCTTGAGGTCCATTATCCTGTACGCAGTGCCAATCTGGTCAAGAGCAGTCGCCACTCCCAGCTACAGTAGAGGTATTCGAGCCACCTATAGATTAAGCGCAATCCGAGTCAACTATTCATTTCGAACAGTCTCAGACGACGCTGCGCTTATCATAGCCGGAACGCTTACACTGGAGGATCTGGTCGCCGAAGTCGTGAAGCGCAGTACAAACGAACCTGTACGGGGCCCACGTAATGCATCCAGGGCGAACAGCATTTCTCGATGGCAAAGAAAATGGGACAACTCGACAAAGGACGATGGACGCACTGGCTCATACCGTAGCTTGAACCATGGGTCAATCGTAAGCATGCGAGATTAATTTCTGCCTTTCACAGATACTTTCTGGACACTGATGCTTCCGCAGCTATTTGATGCGGTTTGACCGACGACTCAGATGAGTGTAACTGGTGTGGACAAGGAGAAGTGGAAAACGCTAACCCCGCAATCTTCGAGTGTGGACGCTTCGACGAGGAGAGGAGTGTCCTCGAAGCAACAGTGGGCCGCTCTATGAGACGGGACAACTTGGTCGCGATCATGCTGGAGTCGAGGAAGCTTGGAACCAAATCAGTTCCTTCGCTGCTCTAATTATGGTGGAGCTTCGCAGAGTTGATCGAAGCCGACGACTAGCTACTAATGTCTAAAATAGCACAAAGCGCTTGCGAAGCAATGCTTTACGGCAGTCCCGCAAGAATCGAGCGTTATTTTATACTAAATTTTTATGTATTAAATCAAAAGCTAGAAATCCAAACAAATGTTTCATTATAATCTATTTGGTATTGTTGTGTGAAAACACGTGCTAGTAATCTTACCTTATATCTTACTGAATTTCCCATTTCATCATGTTTTAAAGTAAATACCCATTTACAATTTACAATATTTTTATTTTCTGGCCTTTTAACAATAGTCCAGGTTTTATTTGATTCATGTGCTAATAGTTTTATTTTAATAGCTTCTTCCCATAGAGACTTATTATTTCTACTTTGTATTTCGTCAAACGTATAAGGAACTTCGTTAAAAGTAGTGTAAGTATTCAATATGAGATTTTTAAAACTTGTTTCCTCTTCAAATAGAATTTAAGTGGTTTATTTTTTAATCTATTGATTCTTCTAATAACATTTTAGAAACATCACTAGCAATTTCGTTTGTTAACATTTCACTAGAATGTTGTACCTCCATACTCTCATTCTATTATCTTTACTTTCATTCAGGATGTTTGGTAAAGAACAATCTATATTTTATTCTGGATATTAATTTCAACATCTTCTGACTTTCATTCAGGATATCAGTTTGCTTTCTTTTCCTACTTTCATTCGGAATTTGATCACATTTCTTACTCTTATTCGGGAAATTTTTATTAGTAAATTCCTTACTGTCATTCGAGAAATAATCTTCCTTACTATCATGCGGGAAATTTCCATAAGTACTTTCCTTACTGTCATTCGGGAAACTTAACTGATCACTTTCCTTACTCTCATTCAGTAACTTATATTTAATAGCTCTAGAGTTAACCATATTTTCATTTACCACCACATCTCTAGCAACAATGAATTTTTATTTTCGATATCCCATAATTTAAAACCATTTGGTTCATATCACAAAAATACTCTTAAATTACTTATTGTCAATTTTCGTTTCTAGTTATACCTGAACCCATTGAAAATGGGAATTCGAATATAATTTCTTTTTGAAATGGAATGTATTAACGGCGAAAGGCTGGCA
>CAUIUS010000518.1:0-14765 GCA_961210405.1 Drosophila mercatorum | reverse complement strand
GGTACGGAACAACAACTCAAACGACAAGCCGAGGAGGCGACACACATTGAAAGCCACTGATAAAGGGTTGCGTGTGCCAAATGTGGTTCAACTGAACACTCTCTTTCAGTTGTTCTCAATTTCATAATTTGTCTATTGAGCAACGACGCTCATTCGCAAGGGAAAAAAATTATTGTGCTTCAACTGTCTGAGGCCTGTCACACGTCCGCAAAATGTGGATCAAGTCAAACTTGTAGACATTGTCGTGGCCGGCATCACATACTCATTCATGCACAAGTGAATCGCTGCAGGCTTGCAGATCAAGGAGGTCAACCTGATATTGCCTCTGAAGACGATCAGACGCATGGAGTATCATTGATAACAAACGGTTGCATAGCGCCACCCCCGTATATCAAATACTAGAGACTTGTGCTTTAGCACATACATACATATGTATGACATGATCACGCCCAACAAGTTTGATCAAAAAGTTATTAAACATTTAATTTCCCATAACATTGCCATGAAAAGCAGCCAAACAACAGCTGACGCACCGACTTGCGCTTGTGTGTCTTGCGCCTGTGTATGTGTGTTTTATGTTTTGTTGTAATGAAAGTACATATGCATGTGTATATAAAAGAAACAAAGAATGCTTGGAATGGCGGTTCTTCGCAGGGTTCAGGTATCCCCTAGTCGGGGCGGTCTCGACTAGAGTTTTCTTACTTGTTTGATATATGTTTTGAGACTATACCTTTTATGGCCTTGTAACAACTTAGTGAGGGGTTTCGCTATGTCCACTGTTTTTTTTAAAAATTTTCTATAATAGTTAGTTAATCCAAGAAAACCTCGTAACTCTCTTAGTTAGTAGGAGGAGGGTATTTCGTTTATTTTTTAGGGTCGGTTGTAATAGTACTATGTGATACGGTGTATCCAAAAAATTAAATTTCCTTTGGGAAAAATTTAGATTTTTCTAGAGAGATTTTCATGTTTGCTTTGCATAGTATTCAATGATTTCTTGTAAATCATAAAATGTTGTTCTAGATTTTCTGAAAAACTATAATGTCATCCATATAAATGTGACAAGTTTTCCGATTTTTTGCGCAAAATTTTATCCATTGCTCTTTGGAAAATACTGGTAGCATTTGCGACCCCAAAAAGGCATGCGAAGAAACTCATATTTTCCGTTATTTATGGAAAATTATGTTTTCTCAAAGTCTTCATCTTTCATTAGAATCTGATGAAATCCAGATTCTAAATCAATAATTGAGAAAAATTGAGCTTTGCCAAGCGATAAAATAACTGGGGGGTCTAGCATCGGGTATCTGTCAGGAATTGTATTATTGTTTAATTTTTTAAAATCGATAACTAATCTATTTTTTTGTACCGTCTTGGTTAAGCCCTTTTTTTCCAACAACCCATACCGGAGAGTTGTACGACTTCTACTAGGTCTTATGATTTTTCAGCTAGCATCCTATCTATTTCTTGGCTAACGAAACTATTAACCGAATGTGGGTAAGGATATTGCTTACTGTATATGACATTCTCATTCAAAGTTCTGATTTACCCTCTGATATCAGTTCAAAAAGGGGAGGGACATTTTAATTTTAGATACTTTGCAACATTATTTCTTTAAGCAACATGGGAAATTCTTATTGCGCTTAGTTTAAATTTGACAACGAGAAAGCAGACCCCATAAGGCGGTCTGCAATTCAAAAAAAATAAGTGAAAGGAAAGAACCAGCCTTCTTATTCCTTAACATATAAATTGGTCCTTCGAGCCGGAGCTGTTGTAGTTTATTACTACTATTTCACCATGGAACAACTCAAAACCCTGGTACACACAAGGGGCAGGTTGAAGGCGAGTCTTACGCACTTGCTTCAACAGGCTGAGCGTTCCACAGCTGAACCCGGGACTATGACTTCGTGGAGACAATGCTGATTAGGCTCAACGCCGCTTGGAACGAGTTGGAGCGGGTTGGTGACAACATGTGCCTTACGACACAGTGGAAGGGTATGTCGACCCAGCGAACGACAATGAAGTTTATGAGGCGAAGTCAGAAGCCCTGGAGAAACTGCTTGGACCAAAGCGGGTGCACAACACGCAGCACTTGGAGTCAGCAACAACAACTAAGCGAACGCAGTGAGTTTCAAACTAGGACGCTATTTCACGTTTGGTACAACAACAACAAGAATTCTTCGCGCGTTTTCCGGCAAGCGATGCACGCACGCCGACACTTTGGCGCCACATCGATACAGAATTGCAAAGTTGCAGATAAAACCTTTTTTTGGCGATTACAAAAATGGCCGCTTTAAGGGTTTTTTGAGGACAAACCCTTCACAACAAACCGCATTTGGGAAAAGGGCTCGCAAATTTCATTATTTGAAATCATTTTTGGTAAATGAAGCAGCAACTTTAATACGTCATTTGCCCATAACAGAGGCGGCATATGATACTGCATGGGAGCCCTCTCAACCACGTCATGTTCTGAATGCCTTGCTAGAAGCATTCGTGGAGTTACCCCGCTCAAAGACTAGCAACGTGACAATGCTATGCAGTGACGGGTACTAACGAAATAGTACGCGGACTGGATGCAGTTGGGCAAACAGGACGGGACTGTTGGATAGCATATTTACGTTTACGAAAATAGACCCAGAGTCAAGACGCAATTGGGTGGAGATCAGCCGGGACAAAAATTCTCCAACCATGAAGAGCTGTTCAAATTTCTCGACGCACGATGTGGGGAGTTCGGAATTGAGTAAAAGGTCACGGTACGGACAACAACTCAAACGACAAGCCGAGGAGGGCGGCACACATTGAAAGCCACTGATCAAGGTGCGTGCCATATGTGGTTCAACTGAACACCTCTCTTCAGTTGTTCTCAATTTCAATTGTTCATTGAGCAACGACGCTCATTCGTAAAGGGAAAAAATTATTGTGCTTCAACTGTCTGGGCCTGGTCACACGTCCGCGAAATGTGGATCAAGTCAAACTTGTAGACATTGTCGGGCCGGCATCACATACTCATTCATGCACAAGTGACATCGCTGCAGGCTGCTGCAGATCAAGGAGGGCAACCTGATAGCTCTGAAGACGATCAGACGCATGGAGAAAATGATAACAAACGGTTGCAGCGCCACACCCGTATATCAAAACTAGAGACTTGTGCTTTAGCACATACATACATATGATGACTGATCACGCCCAACAAGTTTGATCAAAAAGTTATTAAACATTTAATTTCCCATAACATTGCCATGCAAAACAGCCAAACAACAGCTGACGCACCGACTTGCGCTTGTGTGTGCTTGCGCCTGTGTAGTGTGTGTGTATGTTTTGCTTGTAGAAAGTACATATGCATGTGTATATAAAAGAAACAAAGAATGCTTGGAATGGCGGTTCTTCGCAGGGTTCAGGTATACCCTAGTCGAGCGGTCTCGACTAGAGTTTTCTTACTTGTTTGATATATGTTTTGAGACTATACCATTATGGCCTTGTAACAACTTAGTGAGGGTTTCGCTATGTCCACGTAGTTTTTAAAAAGTTTTCTATAATAGTTAGTTAATCCAAGAAAACCTCAACTCTTTTAAGTTAGTAGGAGGAGGGTATTTCGTTTATTTTTAGGGTCGGTTGTAATAGTACTATGTGATACAGTGTATCCTAAAAATTCAATTTCCTTTGGGAAAAATTTTGATTTTTCTAGAGAGATTTTCATGTTTGCTTTGCATAGTATGTCAATGATTTTGTAAATCATAGAAATGTTGTTCTAGATTTTCTGAAAAAACTATAATGTCATCCATATAAATGTGACAAGTTTTCCCGATTTTTTCCGAAAATTTTATCCATTGCTCTTTGGAAAATACTGGTAGCTTTTGCGAGCCCAAAAGGCATGCGAAGAAACTCATATTTTCCGTTATTTATAAATGATGTTTTCTCAAAGTCTTCATCTTTCATTAGAATCTGATGAAACCCAGATTCTAAATCAATAATTGAGAAAAATTGAGCTTTGCCCAAGTTTGATAAAATAACTGAGGGGTCTAGCATCGGGTATCTGTCAGGGAAATTTTATTATTGTTTAATTTTTTAAAATCGATAACTAATCTATTTTTCTTGTACCGTCTTGGTTAAGACCTTTTTCCCCAACCCATACCGGAGAGTTGTACGGACTTCTACTAGGTCTTAGATTTTTTCACTACATCCTATCTATTTCTTGGCTAACGAAAACTATTAACCGAATGTGGGTAAGGATATTGCTTACGTATATGACATTCTCATTCAAAGTTCTGATTTACCCTCTGATATCAGTTCTAAAAGGGAGGGACATTTTAATTTTAGATACTTTGCAACATTATTTCATGTAGCAACATGGTGAAATTCTTATTGCGGCTTAGTTTTAAATTTGACAACAGAGAAAAGCAGACGCGCATAAGGCGGTCTGCAATTCAATAAAAATAAGTGAAAGGAAAGAACCAGCCTTCTTATTCTAACATATAAATTGGTCCTTCGAGCCGGAGCTGTTGTAGTTTATTACTCACTATTTCACCATGGAACAACTCAAAATCCTTACACAAAGGGCAGGTTGAAGGCGAGTCTTACGCCCCTTGTTCAACAGGCTGAGCGTTCCACAGCTGAATCCGACTATGACTTCGTGGAGACAATGCTGATTAGGCTCAACGCCGCTTGGAACGAGTTGGAGCGGGTTGGACAACATGTGCCTCTACGACACAGTGGAAGGGTATGTCGACCCAGCGAACGACAATGAGTTTATGAGGGCAAGTACATGAAAGCCCTGGAGAAACTGCTTGGACTAAAGCGGGTGCACAACCCAGCACTTGGAGTCAGCAACAACAACTAAGCTTGCCGAACGCAGTGAGTTTGCAAACTAGGACGCTATTTCACGTTTGGTACAAAAACAACAAGAATTCTTCGCGCGTTTTCCGGCAAGCGATGCTAGCACGCCCACACTTTGGCGCCACATCGATACACAGAATTGCCAAAGTTGCAGAAAAAACCTTTTTGTGGCGATTACAAGAAATGGCCAGCCTTTAAGGATTTATTTGAGGACACCGTTCACAACAAACCGCATTTGGAAAGGACTCGCAAATTTCATTATTTGAAATCATTTTTGGTAAATGAAGCAGCAACTTTAATACGTCATTTGCCTTAACAGAGGCGGCATATGATACTGCAGGGGAGCGTCTCAACCACGTCATGTTCTGAATGCCTTGCTAGAAGCATTCATGGAGTTACCCAGCTCAAAGACTAAACGTGACAATGCTATGCAAGGTGACGGACGGTACTAACGAAATAGTACGCGGACGGGATGCAGTTGGGCAAACAGGACGGGACTGTTGGATAGCATATTTACTGCTTACGAAAATAGACCCAGAGTCAAGACGCAATTGGGTGGAGATCAGCCAGGAAAAAAATTCTCCAACCATAGAAAAGCTATTCAAATTTCTCGACGCACGATGAGGAGTTCGAATTGAGTCAAGGTCACGGTACGGACAACAACTCAAACGACAACCCGGAGGGCGACACACATTGAAAGCCACTGATCAAGGTGCGTGTCCCAAATGTGGTTCAACTGAACACTCTCTTCAGTTGTTTTCAATTTCATAATTTGTCTATTGAGCAACGACGCTCATTCGTCAAGGAAAATTTATTGTGCTTAAACCCGTCTGAGGCCTGGTCACACGTCCGCGAAATGTGGATCAAGTCAAACTTGTGACATTGTCGTGGCCGGCATCACATACTCATTCATGCAAAAGTGACATCGCTGCAGGCTGCTGCAGATCAAGGAGGTCAACCTGATATTGCCTCTGAAGACGATCAGACGCATGGAGTATCATTGATAACAAACGGTTGCATAGCGCCACACCATGTGTTTTGTCACAAGGACGAAATAAAGGAACTCTACCCACAGCTTGGGTAGACGTACGTAGCGCACGGAACGTACACTGCCTGCCGTGTACTTTGGATAGTGGATCAGAACTATCATACATATCGGAACGCTGCATTCACGCATTTGGGAATCGCACGTTCATCCTCCCGGATTCTAGTTTCGGGCATTTCATCTATAAAGGCTGAGACCACAAGGGGGTCAGCCAACTAAAATGAAGTCACGCACGTCAGATAACTGTATAGAAGTTACAGACACGTTCTGAGCAAAATCACGTCACCATTGGCAAGGGCCAATAGCGATTCATCGTCGCTAGAGATCTTCGATAAAATTTCTCTTTCAGATCCCATGCTCAACACCAAATCTCCAATCGACATTCTATTAGGCACGGACTATGTTTTCAGCATAATCATCGGTAGAAGATGCTTGACAACCATGGTAATGTAATGGCTATATCAACAATTTTTGGATGGGTGATCACTGCCATTGCCGCCAACCCGGGAAACCAGCAGCTACAACTACGCTGCTTTCTTCTATTTATATCAATGCCTCACTCCCGAGATTCTGGGAGTTGGAGGACACCGATACTGTCCTGCCACCTGACACGGAAGACTTGAAAGTGGAGGAACACTTCCGTGACACGCACACGAGAATTCCGAGGAGGTATATCGTCGAACTTCCGTTCAAGGAGCCGAGTACAACCTTGCAGATACTCTACAAGGAGCAGTATCAAAGTTTGAGGCAGTAGAACGTCGACTACTCAGAAACCCTCAACTACGAGGGAATATATCAATTTATGGAAGACTACGAGAGTCTAGGGCATATGCGAGAACTCACCAGGGACGGGTTTTTACATGCCACATCATCCAGTTTTGGGACAAAAACTAAGGTAGTTTGTGACGGATCTTTTCAAGATCGCAATGGAATCGCCTTAAACGATGCACTACTTACTGGACCAAGCATCAACCGAAACTTGTTTGATGTATGCGTTCGTTTTCGGATTCATTGCTATGTCTTCTCGGCTGACATTGTCAAAATGTTTCGCCAAATATGGGTCAACGAAAACACCGGAACTATCAACGAATCTTGTGGAGAAGGAATCCTGTGGAATCAGTGAAGTAGTATCAGCTTTCCACTGTAACCTATGGTACATCCTGCGCACCGTTCTTAGCAGTCAGGGTACTGGAGCAACTGGCTCATGACTACACACACAAATATCCACAAGCTGCTAGGATCCTGTTGGAGGATTTCTACGTTGATGATGTCTTGACAGGAGCACAAACTGAAGAGGAACTACTCCCAAATGCGAGATAAACTAGTTCTTCTAATGTCCAAAGCATAATTAGAATTGGGAAAATGGGTTTCAAAAATGCAAACTCAATAAAAGCACAAATGGGAATCCATCTGCAAAGAATTTGGACACATCGGTTGAAAGCAAGTCAAGATGCTTGGCATCCATTGGCAACCAGCAAATGATACATTGGGATACAATGTGAATCTAAGCAGTTCAACAGGCAGGTGCCACGCCCCCTTCGCCTCAAATTTGTAACTCCCGTATATCAAATACTAGAGACATGCTTTAGCACATACATACATATGTATGACATGATCACGCCAACAAGTTTGATCAAAATCGTTCGTCTAGAAAAAAGTTATTAAACATTTAATTTCCATAACATTGCCATGCAAAGCAGCCAAACAACAGCTGACGCACCGACTTGCCTTGTGTGCTTGCGCCTGTGTATAGGTTTTTATGTTTTGCTTGTAATGAAAGTACATATGCATGTGTATATAAAAGAAACAAAGAATGCTTGGAATGGCGGTTCTTCGCAGGGTTCAGGGTATACCCTAGTCGAGCGGTCTCGACTAGATTTTTTCTTACTTGTTTGATATATGTTTTGAGACTATACCATTATGGCCTTGTAACAACTTAGTGGGGGGTTTCGCTATGTCCACGTATTTTTTTAAAAAATTTTCTATAATAGTTAGTTAACCCGAAAACCTCGTAACCTCTTAAGTTAGTAGGAGGAGGGTATTTCGTTTTTTTTTTTGGGGTCGGTTGTAATAGTACTATGTGATCAGTATATCCTAAAAATTCAATTTCTTTGGGAAAAAATTTAGATTTTTCTAGAAGTTTTTTCATGTTTGTTTTTGCATAGTATGTCAATGATTTCTTGTAAATCATAGAAATGTTGTTCTAGATTTTCTGGAAAAAACTATAATGTCATCCATATAAATGTGACAAGTTTTCCCCATTTTTTTCGCGCAAAATTTTTTCCATTGCTCTTTGGAAAATACTGGGGGCATTTGCGAGCCCAAAAGGCATGAAGAAACTCATATTTTCCGTTATTTATGGAAAATGATGTTTTCTCAAAGTCTTCATCTTTCATTATAATCTGATGGAATCCAGATTCTAAATCAATAATTGAGAAAAATTGAGCTTTTCCCAAGTTTGATAAAATAACTGAGGGTTTTGGCATCGGGTATCTGTCAGGAATTGTATTATTGTTTAATTTTTAAAATCGATAACTAATCTATTTTTTTCTTGTACGTTTTGGTTAAGACCTTTTTCCAACAACCCATACCGGAGAGTTGTACGGACTTCTACTAGGTCTTATGATTTTTTTAGCTAGCATCCTATCTATTTCTTGGCTAACGAAACTATTAACCGAATGTGGGTAAGGATATTGCTTACTGTATATGACATTCTCATTCAAAGTTCTGATTTACCCTCTGATATCAGTTCTAAAAGGGAGGGACATTTTTAAATTTTTGATCTTTTGCAACATTATTTCATGTAAGCAACATGGTGAAATTCTTATTGCGGCTTAGTTTTAAATTTGACAACAGAGAAGAGCAGACGCGCATAAGGCGGTCTGCAATTCAATAAAAATAAGTGAAAGGAAAGAACCAGCCTTCTTATTCCTTAACATATAAATTGGTCCTTCGAGCCGGAGATGTTGTAGTTTATTACTCACTATTTCACCATGGAACAACTCAAAATCCTGGTACACACAAGGGGCAGGTTGAAGGCGAGTCTTACGCACTTGCTTCAACAGGTGAGCGTTCCACAGCTGAATCTGACTATGACTCGTGGAGACAATGCTGATTAGGCTCAACGCCGCTTGGAACGAGTTGGGGTGGAAGGGTATGTCGACCCAGCGAACGACAATGAAGTTTATGAGGGCAAGTACATGAAAGCCCTGGAGAAACTGTTTGGGACTAAAGCGGTGCACAACAGCGCCGGAGTCAGCAACACACTAAGCTTGCCGAACGCAGTGAGTTTGCAAACTAGGACGCTATTTCACGTTTGGTACAACAACAACAAGAATTCTTCGCGCGTTTTCCGGCAAGCGTCACGCACGCCGACACTTTGGCGCCACATCGATACACAGAATTGCCAAAGTTGCAGATAAAACCCTTTTTTTGTGGCGATTACAAGGAATGGCCAGCCTTTAAGGATTTATTTGAGGACACCGTTTACAACAAACCGCATTTGGAAAGGACTCGAAATTTCATTATTTGAAATCATTTTTGGTAAATGAAGCAGCAACTTTAATACGTCATTTGCCCATAACAGAGGCGGCATATGATCCCGCATGGGAGCGTCTCAACCACGTCATGTACTGAATGCCTTGCTAGAAGCATTCATGGGTTCCCCAGCTCAAAGACTAGCAACTGACAATGCTATGCAAGGTGACGGACGGTACAAAGTAGTACGCGGACGGGATGCAGTTGGGCAAACAGGACGGGACTGTTGGATAGCATATTTACTGCTTACGAAAATAGACCCAGAGTCAAGACGCAATTGGGTGGAGATCAGCCAGGACAAAATTCTCCAACCATAGAAAAGCTATTCAAATTTCTCGACGCACGATGTGAGAGTTCAATTGAGTCAAGGTCACGGTACGGACAACAACTCAAACGACAAAGCCGAGGAGGGCGACACACTGAAAGCCGATCAAGGTGAGTGTGCCAAATGGTTAAACCCGAACACTCTCTTTCAGTTGTTCTCAATTTCATAATTTGTCTATTGAGAAAACGACGCTCATTCGTCAAGGAAAATTATTGTGCTTCAACTGAGGCCTGGTCACACGTCCGCGAAATGTGGATCAAGTCAAACTTGTAGACATTGTCGTGGCCGGCATCACATACTCATTCATGCACAGTGACATCGCTGCAGGCTGCTGCAGATAAAGGAGGTCAACCTGATATTGCCTCTGAAGACGATCAGACGCATGGAGTATCATTGATAACAAACGGTTGCATAGCGCAAGCGCCGCGCGCCACACCATGTGTTTTTGTCACAAGGACGAAATAAAGGAACTCTACCCACAGCTTGGGTAGACGTACGTAATGCGCACGGAACGTACACTGCCTGCCGTGTACTTTTGGATAGTGGATCAGAACTATCTACATATCGGAACGCTGCATTCACGCCGGAATCGCACGTTCATCCTCCCGGATTCTAGTTTCGGCATTTCATCTATAAAGGCTGAGACCACAAGGGGTGTCAGCCAACTAACATGAAGTCACGCACGTCAGATAACTGTATGAAGTTACAGTACACCTTCTGAGCAAAATCACGTCACCATTGGCAAGGGCCAATAGCGATTCATCGTCGCTAGAGATCTTCGATAAAATTTCTCTTGCAGATCCCATGCTCAACCCCAAATCTCCAATCGACATTCTATTAGGCACGGACTATGTTTTCAGCATAATCATCGGTGAAAGATGCTTGACAACCATGGTAATGTAATGGCTATATCAACAATTTTTGGATGGGTGATCACTGCCATTGCCGCCAACCCGAAGCCAGCAGCTACAACTACGCTGCTTTCTTCTATTGATATCAATCCCTCACTCCAGAGATTCTGGGAGTTGGAGGACACCGATACTGTCCTGCCACCTGACACGGAAGACTTGAAAGTGGAGGAACACTTCCGTGACAGCACACGAGAGATTCCGGGGGGAGGTATATCGTCGAACTTCCGTTCAAGGAGCCGAGTACAACCTTTGCAGATACTCTACAAGGAGCAGTATCAAAGTTTGAGGCAGTAGAACGTCGACTACTCAGAAATCCTCAACTACGAAGCAATATATACAATTTAGGGGAAGACTACGAGAGTCTAGGGCATATGCGAGAACTCACCAGGGACGGGTTTTTACATGCCACATCATCCAGTTTTGGGACAAAAACTAAGAGTAGTTTGTGACGGATCTTTCAAGATCGCAATGGAATCGCCTTAAACGATGCACTACTTACTGGACCAAGCATCAACCGAAACTTGTTTGATGTATGCGTTCGTTTTCGGATTCATTGCTATGTCTTCTCGGCTGACATTGTCAAAATGTTTCGCCAAATATGGGTCAACGGGGAAACACCGAACTATAAACAATCTTGTGGAGAAGGAATCCTGTGGAATCAGTGAAGTAGTATCAGCTTTCCACTGTAACCTATGGTACATCCTGCGCACCGTTCTTAGCAGTCAGGGTACGGGAGCAACTGGCTCATGACCACACACAAATATCCACAAGCTGCTAGGATCCTGTTGAGGATTTCTACGTTGATGATGTCTTGACGAGCACAAACTGAAGAGGAACTACTCCCAAATGCGAGATGAACTAGTTCTTCTAATGTCCAAAGCATAATTAGAATTGGGAAAATGGGTTTCAAACTGCAAACTCAATAAAAGCACAAATGGGAATCCATCTGCAAAGAATTTGGACACATCGGTTGAAAGCACAGTCAAGATGCTTGGCATCCATTGGCAACCAGCAAATGATACATTGGGATACAATGTGAATCTAAGCAGTTCAACAGGCAGTACAAAACGAGAGGTACTCTCTGACGTTTCTCGAATTTTCGATCCGCTTGGGCTGTTGACACCAAATGTCGTCCAGTTCAAGATTCTGTTCCAAGAGTTATGGCTACATGATTTGGATTGGGACACTCAGCTTCCATCGAACTTGGCACAACAATGGCAAAAATATCGAATGGATATCATGGCAATCGAGGAATTCAAGACGAAGCGTTATGTTGGGGACAACTCAGATTCTATGGAACTACATGCATTCTCAGATGCATCAATCAAGGCTTACGCTGCTGTCAGCTAGACCGGATGGCCACATGGAAGTGTCATTAATCGCCGCAAAATCACGTGTTGCACCACTCAAGCAACAATCTCTTCCACGTCTGGGAAATCTGTGGAGCGCTGCTGCTGAGTCGACTGGTTGCGACGATCAAACTGCACTAAAAAATGTCAACATAACTGTTCACGCATGGTGCGACTCAACTATTGTCTTGGCGTTTATCAAACACACCATCCAAACTAAAGACGTTCGTCGCCAATCGCAATCGGAGATTCTGGGCATCATACCTCGACATTCTTGGCATCATGAAAACCAAGGAAAATCCAGCAGATTGCGCTTCCAGAGGCATGCTTGCAGCAGATCTGCTTAAATTCGATCTTTAGTGGACAAGACCCAACTGGCTACGTGATGAAAACCTTAACGTAGCCACCATAATCCCGGCATATTCATCTCTTTTTATTCCAGATGAGCAATTTCAAGAAGAGGTAAAGACAAATACACTGCTAGCTGTGGCAGCTCATAAGGCTACAGCTCTTTCATAGACAATTGGAGATCGCATATCCTCTTGGACAAAATTTGTACCCTCGTGGTATACGTTCACGGTTTGTAAGACGCAAGCGCTTCTCAGGCGCACTCACTTTGACGAAACAAGCGAAGCTCGCACATTAGGCCTTTGCTGTGCTCAGACCACTTTTTTGACAGGAGCGTCAATTGCTGCTCGACAAGCAGCCACTGAGGAATGACCCCAAACTGCGCACACTCTCACCCATCATTGACGATCTTGGACTCCTGCGTTTGGGCGGACGGGTTTTGGGAATTCGGGATTGGCATCTGTACCAAGCACCCAATCATACTACCGAAGAGTCATCGCATCACCAAACTTATCTTGGAGCTGGAACATGAGTCACATCTACATCCAGGTGTTTCAGCACCCTTGTCATCGTGCGCCAACGCTACTGGATATTGGGCACCAGAAACCCAATACGAAAAATTACACACGACTGTTTGAAATGCTTTCGACAGCGACACCACACAGCACAACAATTCACGACTGATCTACCAGCAAGTCAGAGTGACAAACCTTTCCATTCGAAAACACCGGCTGTGACTACGCCGGACCCATCACACTCAAGGTCCACAAGGGACGCAACCCACGCAAGGAGAAGGGCTACATATGCCTGTTTATATGTTTGACTACTTCTGCAATTCATTTGGAATTAACTACTGATCTCAGCACGGGAAAACCCTTTTTTTTCAGCACTGCGTCGCTTTATATCACGCCGTGGTATATGTGCTCGCATGTATAGCGATAACGGACGAAACTTTGTCGGCCTAAGAGAGGGGCTAAAAAGAAATGGGGCACTGCTAGTATCACAGAGGCACAACAGCATCGTATCCACAAACACTGGCCAATGATGGGATCAAGTGGAACTTTATCCCACCATATGCACCACACTTGGGGGGCAAATGGTAATCTGCTGTGCGCTCAGTCAAATTGCATCTTAATCGTGTTCTTGGCAACGCAACTCTGACATTCGAGCAGATGCACTTTATTGGCACAAATAGAGGCGGGGGTTAACTCTCGTCCACTGCACAACCCGGACACCAGCAGTGAATATATTATATTGTTATAACATGTTATAATGCTGAAACCGTTAACAGTTTTAACTCTTTTTCTTATTGCTAATTTTTTTGGGGAAATTTTTATATATACCTTGATTGATTTAGCATGGTAGCGCCTGTATCAATTAGTATTTTTAGTTGTTTATTTATTTTCTTATCTATTCTGTAGATGAAGGGGGTTCTCCCTTGCTGAGATCTATATGGGTTTGTTTTTTCATCTGAATGGATTTATCTACATCCATTAGTTCCGAAGGCGGGCTGATCAAATCGCAAATGATTGTCAGATTTTTGCAATCTTGTTTTTGATTCCTGGTCGGATTCTTTTGGATAATTGCAGAATGGTTATACGTAGTTTTCCCTTTTGGTAGTTGCTTCAAGCTCTTGTGTTTAGCCAATGCATTGGTAAGTTTTCGGGGCTAAGAGAAACTATATTTCTGATAGGAACCGTTAAGACCGGTTATGAAGACGCGTAAGGCGTTTTCTCTATTTTTTTTATTCATCTCAGCAATTATGCTGGCTTTATCGCCATATGTCATAATTTTTTTATTAATAAGAAAAGTCAACTTTTTGTTGACTAAGTTACATATTCTATAACGGAATATTACCCTGTCGAGGACGCTAAGTTCTTGTTCAATTATGTGTGATGGACGTCTGTCGTTACGCGAAATCTAGTCTGGACAAGATAGCTTCAAAATTTAAAACTGTCCCATGATTTGTTAAGGTGTCATTTGCTCTACCTGTTATTTTGTTTCTTAGTATTGTTAATGCGCCTACTAACGCCTAGAGCCTTCCTTATAAAGGCAATTGCGCCGTAAGCGGTTTTTCACCAGCCAAAAAGCATTGCAACTTCCTGCGAACTCAGGAAGTGATTTGATAATATCAAATGATTCATCGCATCGAATCAAATCATTTATTTCAGTCGGCTTGATTCCTTTCCTGTACCTGAGGACAGGCTTAACTGCGATAACTCTGTGATTTGCTCTTTAAGTGCTTTAGATGATGTGCTATTAACTGAGTCACCAAATCTGCTGTCAAATTAGTGGCCATTTTTATATTGTTAGTTTTCAATTGTAATCCTTCCAAAGTTTCTATTAAATTATCCAGGTTTAGATAATTTTTTAATTTGGGTACAATTAAATTAATTGTTTATAATTAAATTATTTATAGACAT
>CAUIUS010000517.1:0-18491 GCA_961210405.1 Drosophila mercatorum | reverse complement strand
AATTTAAATTTAAATACATCTGAAGTACAAAGGTGGCTTTCTAAGGTGCCACCATTGTTCCCCCATGAACTGCCACAAGCAATGGCAGCTCCAGAAATTCAGCTCCATGGCACTCGCCATTGAAGCGTAGATGTGGCGAAATGGACGAGTCCGAGGAAGAAGATCTTTCTGACCCGGACTCGCCATTCCAAACGCCACAATTCAAAAGCTATTACGCCAAGAGGCTGCAGATGAGAGTCAAGCAGAGGCGGCAGCAACAGTAGCTACAGCTAGCAGCAGCACAACAACAACAACAACAGCAGCCAGAGCAGCAGCAGCACAACAACAACAGAAAGCCAGAGCCACAACAACAGCAAGAAATTGAGCAGCAAATGGATTGCCAGCCATGCCCAGCTGAAGAGCAGCAACAGCAGCCGCAAAAGATAACAATAAAGCCATTAAAGTTAAAACTAAAGTGCCTTTGTTTTTCTGCCCCCCTGTGCCGCAATAGTACCACTGCTGGATAAGCTGCAAAGCAATCCAGCAGTTGGGAAATTCATCACAAGAACAATGTCTAATGATGGTCTGCGTATAGAATGCGATAATATGCAAACATACGAGGCCATCATGGAGACTTTAAATAAAGATGGCACCCACTTGCATACACACCAACAGCGCAGCCAGAGGGGTATAGGGTGTGCATTAAGCACATTCACCACTCTACCCCTGTGAATGGCTTAAGGCGCGGCTAATAGATCTCGGAATGAGATACGTTACGTTAAAAACGTAAAGAAACGTTTCACGGGCAAGCCTGTGAACGTGTTCGAGGTGGAGTTGAGCCCAAAGTGGATGGCAGCCATACCTGCATCCTGGAGCTCACAGAGCTAAGCGGGCAGGCAGTGAGGTCGGAGGATAGCTAAGCCGATCGATGCCATCGCTGTCAGGCATTTGGGCACACGAAAACTATTGTAGGCGGCAATTTAGATGTATGAAGTGTGCAGAAGAGCACGCTTCGACCGCCTGCACTAAATCTAGACAGGCAGCCCCTAAATGCGCTAATTGCGGTGGCGAGCATATTAGTAGCTATAAGGGCTGTCCTGTTCTACAAAGAAGCCCGGTCCTGGCTGCAATCTTATAAAGCTGCTAAGGAGCTAAAGTAGCTGAGACGGAAGCAGCGACAGGCGCAAATACAAAATAAACAAGTAAGAAAACTCTAGTCGAGACCGCTCGACTAGGGTATACCCTGAACCCTGCGAAGAACCGCTATTCCAAGCATTCTTTGTTTTCTTTAATATACACATGCATATGTACGTTCATTACAAGCAAAACATACACACACGCACAGGCGCACGCACACACAAGCGCAAGTCGTTGCGTCAGCTGTTCTTGGGCTTCTTGTTGTATGGCAATGCAAATGGAAATTAAATGTTTAATAACTTTTTTCTAGACAAACGATTTTGAACAAACTTGTTGGGCGTGATCGTGTCATCCATATGTATGTATGTGTCAAAGCACAAGTCTCTAGTATTATATACGGACTTACAAATTTGAGTCGAAAATTTAACAAAACCGAAATTGCGTAAGGCCCAACTTACACTAAATGCTAAATTTGAAGACTCTAGCTATAAAGATGAATTAGATAGATAAATAAATGAATTAAAAACAAGTAAGAACGTTGCTGTCGGACCAACCGACAGCGAAATATTTATTTCACGTCCCAGCAGCACACGGGGGCATCTATTACATTATTTTTTTTTAAAATTTAACCAAACCCCCACTTTCGCCGCTAAAAATTGGCTGCAGACTAAAACTTTTCATTGGAGGTGGGGGGGCATTTTTCAATTGGGATCAAACCCACCTTAGCCAAAACACACCCAAAATCGAGAGAGATGGCATCTCCCCAAAATGAGAGTGGTGGCAACTCTGAAAATGTGTTTTAAAAGTTCGTTGGGGGCGTAGAGGTGGGGGCTCGAACCCCGGTGCGGTCATGTTGATTTTTTTTGTTATATTTTCATTATTTAGTTATTTTGTATTAAAAAAAATATTCTTTTCAAACATATATATATAAATTTAACAAGTCAAAAGAAAAGGGCCCAAAGGGTCACAAAGTCATTATTTGGCGCGTTTTTGGGCCCTAAAGAAGCTGCCCCGTTTCAGTTTTGATTTGCCACCCCCCCAGTGGCCGTAAACAAATAATTTTTGGATGTGCATAGAGTGGGCGTTCAGGAATATAACTGTAAATTTTGGGATGCTTACATTCGAAAAATGCAAAAAATTACAGGGTATTTTTTTTTTGTATGTCACCCCCCTTTTGGGGCGAAACCCTTTTGGGGGAATCGATAGAGGAGGCCCCCAGTAACTAAACATTCAATTTTGAAGCTTCTAGCACTAAAACTGTGGGAGATATAAGCTGATATTAGTTTCCCCCCCCTGAAGGGGGTAGATATATCCGCCAAAACTTTTCGATTGGGGGATGTTAACCCGAGTTTATATCCCAAGTCTAAAAGTCTCTAGCATCAATAGTGCTCAAAATATAACGAAACTAGTAAAGTTATTTTATATATTCAGTTTCCGATTTGCCACGCCCCTAGAAAAGGCGGGCCATAAAAGGAGGACCCCTTATAGGAGCGTAACAGTAACCCACTGCCAAATTTGGGCGCCTTTAGCATTCAAACTGTAGAAGATACAGTTTGCCCCGACCCACCCCCCAAAAGGGCTAAAAATATATCCGCCATAGCTTTTTGATTTTGGGATGTCGACATGAATGTTCATTTAAAAAATCTCAACTTTTAGCTCTTCTAGAAGTAGTGTTTCAAGATACAGGAAAATGCATTTTCCGATTTGCCACCCCCCCTAGTGGCCGTATGGGGAAAATCTTGACACTTTATCAGACGAGGGTATACACAGATATATTTCAAATTTCAAGTCTCTGCTTCAATAGCGGGAAATGGTTTGCGTTCATACGGACAGAGGGGACGGACAGCGCCACAGACAAACCCAATATACTAGTTCACCGTGAAATAGTAAAAAAAAAATTGTACAACTAAAAACAAATTACACTGCAGCACGGCAAAGCATGACAACATATCGTACGGTGCGTGGCGAGAGCAACCATAAAACGCCAGTAAAGGCACCATCTGGTCAAGACAATGGCCGCCATCAACGGCAGAAAACCCAACAGCTGCCCAAGGTGGAGAAACATCTGACCTATGGCCACCGACGAAGCCCAGAAGTTTCCCAGCGATGTCCGGGATGACGACGATGACAGGGAAAAAATAAATAAAAATAATAAAAATTAATATATATAAAATATATATATAATATAATACATATATATATATATATATATATATATATATATATATATATATATATATATATATATATATATATATATATATATTTTTCTCTGGACTCCAGATATTGTTGTTGCGGGATTTAGCTTGTAAAATTATAGCCATGGATTTTGCATCTGTTATTGCTGCTGCTGCGTCCAGCTTGCGACGAATGTGATTTTGGCCAGCGAACCCAGGCTGTGTCTATTTTTTTGGGGGCCCTTTTTATACTGCTGTTGTTGTTGTTGGGGATTGATTGTCAGATGTTCGTCTTTTATGATCTCAATGTCTTTTAGTGGCTCTCACTTCCACTGGTAATGTTGTAAAGTGAGACATTTGTTTTTTAGATTTGTATTATTTGTTGCTGCTCTAGTGTGTATTGGGCTTGTGCTTGGGCTTGTGCTTGCGGGGGTTTTTTGGGTTTTGGGTTTTGCGTTTTGCGTTTTGCGCACATTTTTTGTATTTGCGAAGTTTACGTTTGTTTTTGGTGAGTTTTTACATCAGTCAAGTCAGTCGAATTTATGTGTGTGTGTGTGTGTATGTGTTGTTTAGTTCTGCCTTCTCTTTCAGTGGCTGTGCGTGCGCGAGTTACAGGTCAGGGGAAGATCGGGGCAGACTCAGGTTATCAATTAGGAGAGCCAACAGCTGCGCAACCCCCCGCCCAATAGGGTTCCTTATGAATATTTATACAACTTCAAAAAAAGCCCGCTTACTTTTCTGATTTAAATTCCAGACTGACTCTTTATTCAGTGGTAACATGTATGGTATTATTGTCCATCTGCCGCGACTCGTGACATCCCGTTCGAGGTTTGAACCCGTCGTTTCCCAGAAAGTCTTGCCCACACGATCTAGAACAATCCAAGCGGCACCAAGGCAGGCGGCGGTTGGGAAATCTCGGGAGGGGACTGAAACCCTGAGA
The DNA here is from genome assembly GCA_961210405.1 of Drosophila mercatorum. Taxonomy (NCBI): domain Eukaryota; kingdom Metazoa; phylum Arthropoda; class Insecta; order Diptera; family Drosophilidae; genus Drosophila; species Drosophila mercatorum. The sequence goes on along the minus strand of CAUIUS010000517.1, from coordinate 14,258 downwards.
TGGTAACTCCCCCCCCCCTAGTGGGGGAGCGGGCAATAACGATGGTATAGTTGAACACCCCTTTTTGAAGGTGTTTCTATCGGCGTTAACAAAATTTTGGGGTTTTTTTACAGGTCCAGCAGATGCCACTTGTTATAACAGATGATGTTAACAAGACATATGTATATTGTTGTTAAGTTGTCGCATGTTGTCGTTTCTTCTTTAGAATGTTTTTAGGCTTTGTTGGTTGATTTTTGGGAAGTTGTGTTGTCTTCGCCGATATATGTTTGATGGATTTTGGGTTCATTTTTTTTGTTATTTGTTTGATTAGGCCCGCAATTTTGTATTCATATTTAGGTAACATAAATATTTTGTTCTTATTAATAAGTAGAGAAATAAGGGCAGTAACTCATAATTGTTTTTATCAAGTATTGGTATGTTAATTTAAAGGTTACTTTTTTTTTTTTTTTTTTTCAAAAACTAAAATTATATAAATATTCTACGTTTAATGTTTTAAAAAATTTTTTTTTTTTTTATTTACATCTTTGGTCATGGTTTTGAATCTTATTGCTATGTCTTATTTATCATATTTTGTTGATTTATGTTCTTAAGTATCTTTTTTTTGTTTTTTTTAGCTTGTTTAATTTGTTTGTAATAATTGCTTTGCCCGTGTCGTCCATGTTATCAGTTACTTTTAGTTACGTTTAATATTCCGTTAATTAGTAAGGGGGTTGATAGTTGATGTATTTTCTTAGTCTTTTTCTTTATTTTAGATTTATGTTTTTTTTGGTTTTTTTCTAGAAATAAATGTTATCCCTGTGTCTTTAGATACTATGTGTTTATAAATCTTGGGGTTAATTTGTTTCGTCTGTTTTTTTTTTCTGAAAATCGTGCCCCCTTTATGTCTAACGGAAAGGGGTTTCCCCGTCGGCCCTGATTTGCTCTCTTGATTTTTGAATTCCTTTTTTGTTTTTCTTTTCCCTCTGCTATTTTAGGATATAAGTTTGTGTTGATTATCGAACGTCGTTTCTTTGTTAAATAAATGGGTTCTGCCTTGGAACACCCCCTTATGGAGTATATTTAGTCCCGGAGTGTATGGCGTTGTTGTAAGTAAAAGGTTTCGGTCAGGGTTTCGTCATGATCGCAAGTTATTGGTTCTTCTTTTTTTTATTTACTATGATTCGGTATATTTCAGTCAGTGTTGAATGAAGTCTTTCGATTGTGGAATTACTCGATGACTTTTGGGAAAAGAGGTAAGGGCAGTTGAATATTATATTGACCCACAGAAATTTTTGAAAATTTTTCCGGCAAACTCCGGGCCTTGGTCGAAACTATTTTTTGTGGGATTCCGAAGAGTCCTAAAAAATTTTTTTTAGGGATCTGATTATATTTAGACTATCACGAGCTGGGATTGTATAGCCGGAGGCAAATTTTGAAAATTTATCAATAATAGTCAAAATGGTTTTAGTGTTTTGGAAATAGAGGTCTAATGGAGGTTTGCATGGGTAGAAAGGAATTTCGGTTTCTTGGTATATAAGTTTTTGCGGATGTCTGTCGTATTTTAAAGTTTGGATATATCGGTCATTGAAAATTTTTAGAAATTATCTTTTTCAATTTTTGGGTGAGTAGATTTTTCTTTTAGGTGGCAAAGTTTCATCGACCCCTCTATGGTTACTATCTTTGTGATTTTTTTTAATTTCTATTTGAGTTTACCAATTTCGTTATATTTTTCTAATGGGTTTTTGTACATCTTATTATTTTGTACATTTTTGTAGGCAAGAAATATTCGAGTGGGGTTTTTTTCAATAATTTTAAAAAATATCATCTGGTGCCAGTATAGCGTATGTTTTATTTGGTTTAAGAATTTTTAAAAAAATTTTGGGGGCCAATTTAGTTTTGTCGAGGTTATTCGGAAATCTTTTCTTCTTAGGTTTTTTTTTTAAAAAGTGTTGTTGTTGTTGTGTAGTTTTTTGTTCTCTTATTTGTTTGGAATATAATTTGTAAATTAAATTCTTTAAATGGGTTTTTTTGTTACTTGTATCTTTTTTTTTGGTACTGTCCGGTTTGTTAGTGTTTAATGGGCTGGGGCACTACAACGTTTTCAGATCCTTTTTTATAGGAAATCTCGTAATCGTACTTTTAGTAGTTTGAGTTTCCAACGAACTAATTTTGAATTTGGTTGTTTAAAATGCATTAGCCAAGTTAATGGTCGATGATCTGTAACGTTTTTGGGAACCTTTGGAATAAATAGGGCCCGGAAGTGTTTCGTTGCCCAAATAATTGCTCTCCCCCTTTCTAAAACCGAGGAGTAGTTTAACCCGTATCAGAAAGGGGTTTCGACTAGCGAATGCAATCGGCCCTCCCCGTTGTTTTCTGAACCTTGTGATAACACGGCCCAATTGCCACTTACTTGCATCGGTTGTAAGGATGAATGGTTTGTCAAAATCGGGGTTTTGAAGAAGGGGTCATTGCAAAGTAGTGTCCTCGGGTTTTCCCGGAATGCTTTAAATTGAACTCGTTACAAATTTCTTTACTGCCCCTTTTCCCTTTTTTACCCTGTTGTTTTAAAAGGGTTTTGTGATGTTTGCAAAGTCCCTTAGGGTTTGCGATAATAGCCTAAAAGCCCTAGGAAAGATTTGTTTTTTGCTTCCTGGTTTTAGGAATGGGAATGTTTTTAATGGTTTCAATCTTTTTAGGTTTTGGGTTTGTTTCCCCTTTATTTGTTACCATATGCCCCAAATATTAAATTTTTCCTTTCTTAGGAAGTTTGATTTAATAGGTTGACTTCAGGTTTCCGTTTTTAAATTTTTTGGTGAACACTGTATAAATGTAGCATGTTTCTTGAAGTGACGATGAGAAGACGATTATATCACCCCGGGGGAAAGGCGTTTTGCCATTTAAATCTGTTAAAATGTTGTCCATCACTTTTTGGGAACGTAGCAGGAGCTTTTAAAGCCAAAAGGCATTCTAACGAACTCGAAATGACCGTCAACGGTAGAAAGGCTGTTTTATCTATATTTTTTGGGTGCATTTCTATTTTGTGATACCCGCTGGCTAGGTCTAGACCCGAAAAGTTTTTTTGCCCCCACCGATCCTGTCTAGAACGTCGAAGTTGGGCATCGGATATCTGTCCTTGACTTTTTTTTCTTTAATTTGCGGTAATCGATAACTAGTCTCCATTTGGCAATATTAGATTTATTTTTTTTTTGCTACAAAGAAAAGTTGGGGGCCCCAGGGGGGTTTTATGTTTGATTATTTTTGATCCGGAAGTTGTTGGATTTGGGCGTTAATTTCTTTTTTTTTTTCTGTGATACTGTATGGGAATGGTTTTGTATGTTTTGGGAATTTTGGGTCGGTAGTTTTAATTTGGTGTTTAACCAGATTAGTGAAAGTTGGGGGTTTTTCCTTCTTAAAAAGATATTTGGGAATTTTGAGCAGAGTTTCTTGAGTTCATTCGTTTCTTCCTTATTTGGTGATCGGTCTGGATAATTGGTTCTGTGTCAAGGCCCTTATCTTAGTTACTGTGATTTTTATTTACTTCAAGATTTTCCCTTTTCCCGCATTTATAGATTTTAATTTATAGACTTCGATATAAAATTTCTGTTCTTGTTTGGGAAAAAAATGTTTTTTTTATTAGACTGATATTATTTTTTGCGGTATAAAGTCCGCCTGATATGAATATTTTCCTTTAGAGATTGGGGGGTTTTCGGGTAGAATGTGCCGTTTTTTAAAATTTGGGACGGCTATCGGAATGTTTTTTCTTTGACTCTTTCTTCTATAGTGTGTAGAGGGGTCCCTTTTTTTTCTTCTAATTCGTTTTTGTACATTAAATGTTTTCGTGTTTAGAGATTGTTTAGGAATTCTACTATGGCTTCAAGTTGTCTAAGAATGTCTATTCCAATGAGTCCATCAAAGTAGTCAGGGGGGTTGAACAGTAATAACGAATATGAAGAAAAATGGGAGAATTTTTTTTAAAAGAAGAAATTTTGGGTTTTTTTTGTGCAAGGGATGTGTATTTAACACTGTTTTGATATTGATTGATTTCTGTAAATTAATTTGATTTTCCTGTGCTACCGTTTCGGGTTTAAAAAAAGAAAATGTTGCTCCTGTGTCTAAAAGGAATTTCAAAGGTTCGTTCGGTTCAACATGTAGCACGATATAGGGAAGGGGTGATCCTATGTTTTTACTGATTAGGTACCCTGCCCGTTGTTTGAGGCTTCGTCTGAAAAATTTGCTTGTTCATTGTAGTTATGTAATTGTGATTCTGAGTGTGCCTTAGGGTCTGTTCTCTGTTCTGGGGGTTTTGGGGGAGAATTTCCCCTATTTTCGTTTTTCCCTATCTACCTTTTTTGGGCATGATAGCCGGAAAATTATTGTTTCCCCTTTTTTTGTTTTTTCTTTGTCATAGCTTTGTTGGTGCCCCACGTTTGTCCGGTTTTTCCGTTGTTTCTCCCATCTTTATTATTTTGTTGCCAATTTACAGTTTGGCGGTATGATTGTTGTTTTTTTCTGTTTTATTTGGGGAAAAATAAATGAATGAATGAATTTAGGCAGGTGGGGAAAAGAGGTTTTTCTTCATTTTTTAATGTTGGTTTGGGTTTTTTGTGTCTGTCAATCTAAACAATGCGATTTTAATTTCGCATACTTTTTTGTATAAAGCGCGAAGTGGTAATGCACTTTGGACCAAACCGTGTAGTTCGAACATTAAAGTTGGTTCATTTTCTTATCGGGAAAAGTGTAAAATGAGATCATCCTTTAAATTTTATCCCAAAGGCTAGCTCCTTCCTCAATTATAGCTTCATTGGGTTTTCCTCCAATTTTGTTCCTAAAGTTCTCAAGAAATTTGGGCCCTATGGTGTCTGGTCGGTTCCTCTAATGAGGAGAAAAAATTTCTTTTTACATTGCCTTTATAAATTCACTAAGGGTTTTCGAATTTCCGTCATAAGTTGGCAAAAAAAGCGGATTGATCTGGAATTTTTAGTGTAGTCCCAAAAGATTGTTCATTATTGGGCCCCGATTGGGTGGGGGGAGCTCGAATTAGATGTCTTTGGGGTAATGTTTTTGGGTTCTCGCTACTGTCCCGGTTTTTTACTAATGTCCGATGGGTTTTTTGCTAATTCTAGTTCTACTTCTAGTGTTTGGGGTAAATTTTTAGCTTTACTTATAGTCGACATTAATTGAATTGGTAATTGTATATGTATGTATGTGGGGTGTGTATAATGTTTTTTTTTTTTTTTTTTTTTTTTTTTTATTGATCTTAATTTATTTTCACTTAGTGTGGAGGGGGTGTATTATTATGTGGTGCTCCGGGGGGTTTTATTCTTCTTCTTTTTTTCGTTTCGTATTTTGTTGTGTATGTTTTTGTGTTTATTGTTGTTTATTGATTTTTAAAATTTTGTATTTATATTTAACAATTCAACTTTTTAGCAATAACCGTTAGACAATTTCATCACCGGTTCACATAAGAAGTCCTTCTTTTTCGAGCCCCTTTTCGAAACTGATCTTCAGTGGCGACTGATGTTAGTGTTTTTTTTACAAGCTTCTTATTTTGTAGCTTTGTGGTACGAATTTGTGTTTTTTATGCACATTTTGCGGAATTAAGCGACGGGGATCGTGCCGAAGACGGATTTAGTGGCGCCAGACATCGTATATTTTATATTTTTTCTAGTGACAACCGAAATCAAATTCCCTTAGGTCAGTCTTGAGGGGCCAAATTTCTGCTGAAGTGCAGAATAGTGGCACCAGAAATCGTGTGTTCTAGGTGTCGTTAATGGCGCCAAACATGCGGCATCAGCGACGAAAAACGAAATAATTCTTTAAATTTGAAACGGGGCCGGATAATTTTCTTTTGGATTATCACGCGACAGACGGTAATAAAATTAAAATGTGGTTGTGGCACTGTTTTTTAAATCAATGATGAATTTGTAGTTATGCTGTGTATACGGGTTCGATGTTGGCCCCTCAAATGCGGTTTGCCAATATGTGTGATGTTTCACATGTCCGTGCGACAAATTTTAAGTCGTTCCCAAAAGATCGGACTGAAATATTGTTTCGGCCGACGAGGGCTTCTGCAACAAGTCTGTACTACTTCTCCCCAAAGTTTCCCACCTGTCATACTGTTTGTAGAGGGTTTCCCTTTTAGCGTTCTTTTTGTTTTTTTTCGATTTGTCAATGTGTGATGTTCGTACATGTCTGGGCGACAAGCCCTAAGTCGTTCCCAAAAGATCGCACTAAAATATTGTTTTCGGCCGACGAGTCTTTCCAACAAGTCTGTACTACTTCCGACATGTTGGTCTCATCTGCTCAAAGCCTTGAACGTATGATACAACGCAACTGCTAACCACTGAATTGTATAGAATTTGTTGCCGTGTATGGCCTTTCTTTTTTTTTTTTTTTTTATTCCACCGTAGCACTTTTTAAAACTTTATAATACCCTTTTTATTAAACACATGAAAATCCCCTTTTATAACATTTTATATGTACATACTCTTTTATTTTATTTTTATTTTTTTTTTTCTTAGATTTGTATAAACCATGGTAATTGTAATTATGCGATTCCTCATTGTAGGTTCTTTTTGTGCGGCTGCGCCAGTTACAGGTCAGGGAAGATCAGGGGAGACTCAGGTTATCAATTGGGGGAGCCAACAGCTGCGCAACTCCCCGCCCCAAAAGGGGTTCCTTTTGAATATTTATACAACTTCAAAAACGTCCCTTACTTCTCTGACTTAATTCAGACTGACTCTTTTTTTCAGTGGTAACATGTAGGGGTTTTTTTCCATCTGCCGCGACTCGTGACATCCCGTTCGAGGTTTGAAGCTGTCGCTTCGCAGAAAAATCTTACACGATCTAGAACAATCCAAAACGGCACCAAGGCGAGGCGGCTTGGTTGGGGGAAAATTTCCCGAGGGGGCTAGGCCTGAGATGGTAACTCGCGCCTTCGGCCCCATTCGTTGCAGGTAAGTATTATTCGTGTTGTTTGTGTTTTTTGTGTATTTGTGTCTGTGTTAAATGCGCGCTCTCTTAAATCTAGCTGAGCGAGCATGTTGGTTTTTGGGGTTAGTGTTAGTGACTGTGGGGGTGAAACTTCCCGAGTTTTCGTTTTCTCGCCTTCACTGCTTTGTTTGGGGTGGGAAAGTGTGTGGGCTTTCGCCGCACTGCTTGTATTGGTGTTGTTTTTTGGCTTTCTTTTTAACTATTTTTTTGGGGGCGGCAGCAATTGGGCCCACGGCGCCGTTTTTACGGGCGCCTTTTGGGGCCCCCCAAATTTGCCTATCCAAGGAGAATATCTCCTCCAACAATGCCATGCTGGCTTCATCGGCCGTTTTGTTAAAAAAACGATGAGTTGGGCGCATCTGAATCTGTCAGGGAACCCGTACAGACACGATAAACCCCACCGTTTTCTAGTGTTCAATTTCGCCGCTGCTGCGGCTGATTGTCGGCGGCTCCTCTGTCCAGCTGGCTCGCTCATCCCCGGGGTAGCATTTTCCCTGGGCCCTCTGGGTTGTAATTGGCTGTCATCTCTTTAATTCGTTGGGGGTTTTTATGCGGGAACTTTATTTGCAGTCACTTGTGGTTAAAACACTTTATGCACATGCCCTTGCTTCAATTGTTAATTTTCACTTGTTCAATTTACCATTTAAGTAAACAACAAGATTTTTTAAAAAGCTTAAGTTTTTTAAAACACTTTATTTTAATTTTTTAAGATTTTTTTTCTCGGGGTATGTTTGGTGAGGCCTGTCCCGCGGTTTTGGGTTGCGGCGGTGGGGATAGCGGGGGAAGGCCCTCCACCTCCACCCCCGAGCGCTGCGCTTCCGGGTTTGACAAAAGGTTGAATCGGGGGCTGGGCGAACGATGATCCCCAGGTCCGGGAAATTTTTACTCTTCGTGTTTTTGGGGCAACTGGTCTCGGCCTTTAAATGGTGTAACTTTGTTTGTTGTTGGCGCCTTCGTTACAGGGTTGTGGCGTTCGACTATTCATCGGTATAATGGCGTGACGGGGTTTTTTCGAGTTGTTCAGTTGGCGCCGCCATGTTGGGGGGGGGGGGGTGTTGGAGGTGTGGACGATAATATAAAAAGTGACTTAATTACCAACAATAAATAATCTTAACTAAACTTTTTTTTCATCTTATACAATAATTTTTTTTTCTCTTTTTTGCAAAACTATTTTAGGACTTGGGGGGAATCGGCGGCCCCTTTATGGTGCATGGGGCCCCGCCAACAACTTCGGCGCACAAATACACATCCACATGCGTAAGGTATACACCTGTCGCAATCCTCAGCTTTGGTTGAAAAAATTTTTAAACTTCTTTTTTTTTTGCAGCCTCTGAAACCTATGGACATCCCCTGGGGCCTTGGGGGTGCGCCCTCTGGGCAGATCGGCGAGCCCTGGGCCCCGTGTTTGGGGGCAGCGTTCTTCCCCGGGTAAAAGTATATTGTCAAATTATGTTTTAATTTTTTTTTCTTCTTTCCTTTTAGTTGTTTGGGGATCTGGGGGACTTCCGGGAAACATCTGGAGGCATCGATGGGCCTCTTTCGGCCATATCGGGGCCCCCCTTTGGGGGAGCGGGCCCCCCCGGGGGTAGCTGTGTGAAGGAAGTAATGTATTTTTAAAGTGTGTTTATACTAATGTATATGGATTTCATTGGCGTCGTCGGTGTTCGGGGTCATCGTTGGGCGTCTTCATCATCATCGTTAGACATCTCTTGGGAAAACGCCGGTGCTCTTTTGGGGAGTTTTGGTACTGCCTTGGGCAGTTTTATGGAGGGTGCAGCGCAGATTCAGGGGGGTGTGTTGTTTTTTATATTTTTATACCCTTTAACCCATTGGAAAAAGGGGGTTGGGGTATAATGTTTTTGTTGAAAGGCGTATGTATATAACAAGCGAAGGAGGCGTGGCAGACCCCATAAAATATATATATTCTTGACCCGGGAGCAAGCCCAGTCGATTTAGCCCTGTCCCCCGTCCGTCCGTCTGTTTTGTCCGTATGTGTGAACGCGTCGTTCTCAGAACCTATAAGAGCCCAGGGCTTGAAATATTTTATGTAGGTCCGTGAATAGCACGAAAAGATCGAGTTTGTTAAAAAAAAATGTTTAAATATTTTGGGTTTTTTGTTATCGATTAAAACCTTTTCGAATGTTAGTTATAAAATTATATCTCCCCCGTCTTTTTTAGCTAAAATTCAATTTTTTTTTGAAAAAATTTATTTTTTTCAAATTTTTTTTTTTTTAAAAATTTGGGTACCGGCTCCAAATTTCCCCCCAAAATTTAAATTGAGGGTTAATTGCACTCAAAGCCAGTAAATGAATGGGGGGGAATTTTTTTAAAAAAAGGAAAAAATGTAATAAAAAATGATGAACATAAGCTGAAAATTTCACAAAAACCCTTAATTTGCGCAAATTTTTTAAACAAAACATTTGGCCAATCGGGCCCAAAAATTAACAACCCAAAAACCCAAAATTTTTTCCCATACATGTGACACATAAAACATGCACATTGAGTTGCGTGCATCTAGCAAATTCTCAAACCCGCAAGTTTCAAAATTTTATTTCCCAAAAGATGGGCAAGTTTGCTAATTTTCAGCTGTTCAATAAATCAAACAGGGATGGCACTATTCTATCGAACCACAGATGGCGCTATTAGCAAACCAATTGAAAAAAGAATTGAATTTTAAATTTTTTGGGGTTTATACAAAAAGCTAATTATGCAGTAGAAAAAAAGCAGGTAGAGCCCGGGGTTTAGGGTATCTCCCCAGTCGTTTAAAATGATTTTTTTACTTGTTATATATTTTTTTAATATATATTTTTTGCCATGTCGCCGCATGTCATCCCGGATTTCTTTGGATGCCCCCATCATCATGCTGGACATCTCCTGGATGGCGTCGATGATCGTTGGTCGGGAATATGCCGCCTTGGGCAGCTGTATGTCGGCTGCAGCACAGCCTCAGGTAAGGGTAGTGTTTGTGGGTTTTTTTTACCCCCGAACCCATTGAAAATGGGGAAATTTAGGGTATGTTTTTGTTGAAAGGCGTATGTATGTAAACAGGCGAAGGAGGCGTGGCAGACCCCATAAAGTATATATATTCTTGATCAGGATGACAAGCCGAGGATATAGAGTCCGTCCGTCCGTTTTGTCCGTCCGTCCGTCCGTCCGTCCGTCCGTCCGGGGCGTCCGTATGAATGAAATTTCGGTTTTTGTTAAATTTTGGGTGCCACGTCCCCCTTTGCCTCAAAAATTTTTAACTCCCTTTTTAAATACATACGGATTACATGATCACGCCCAACCAGTTTAATCAAAAACGTTCGACTAGAAAAAAAAATTTAAAAATTTAATTTCCCTTTGCATTGCCATAAAAAAAAAGAAGCCCAAGAACAGCTGACGCTACGACTTGCGCTTGCATGAATTACCAGTGGGAGCTGTTTATTTGGGGTAATACGGTACATGTGTATGTACTTTGGGGCCCTTTCGGCGATATATGTATGTAAATATATGTGTGAATATGGTATGTGGTTTTATGTATGTTATACATATATGCAGAACCGTCTTGAAAAAGAAGAAAAGTCTGATCAGTTTGAATGTTAGTTCTCTACTGATTTATTTCTTGTGTCTTTTTTTAGATCTATGTACATATATAAATTATTCTAAGAACGCAGTCTCGTGCTTGAGTCTGCGTTGGTGTAAAAAAGGAAGAAAAGGTTGTGCGGTGTTGGGTTGGAACTCCTCCCTCCCCCAAAATGAAGCGAAGGTCATAACAACTGAAATTCGTTGGTTTCAGTTGTTTGGTTTTTGGGGCGTGTTGGGGGTTCTCGGGTTTTGATTTGTGGGGGGGGCTTCCAGGCCCAAATCAACACATAAAGATGTCCATAATCCGGGAATATGTTGTTGTGTGTGATCCTTTATCTTGATCCTTTATGATAGTGAATCCTTGAGTCGTTTAATTGTTTTGGTATTTACTTTTTTTTTTGGTAGTTTTTTGAAACTGTTTTTTATTTTTTTTTATTTTTGGGTTTTTAGATTTTTTTTTTTAATGGTTTTTGATTTTGGGTTTTTTGGGTTTTAGAAAATTTTTTTCATAAGGCAATGTTCATAAGCTTCTTCTATATTTTTTTTGGGCTTTTCGATTTTATTAAGGTTTTAATGGTTCTTTGAGGCTTACTAAAAATGTATTCAAACAAATGTCATCGTAAAGTTTTTTTTTCATTTCTGGATCTTGGTTTTTTTTTATGGGGTTAAAATTTGGGGTTTGACTTGTAAAATACTATAGAAAAATTTTCCCAGGACAAGTTTTCCGGGGAAAGATTGTAAGTCACGAATCAATATGGCTTCACTTTTTTTTGCAAAAAAACGTTTTGTTTAAAATTTGCTTTTTTATTTTCCCAGTTAAGCTCCCGCTTTAGACAGTCTCAGGGCTCACTGGCTTTTAAACAATTTTTTCCTGATAGCTCTTAATAGAAGTAGGTAGTATTTTCGACTTCTTTAATCAAAGTACTTATTTCATCAATATTGGTAATAAAGTCTTGTAGTAAGTTCTAGTGGTAATTCAAAGCGTCAAAATGTTTAGGTAATTCTATTAAGGTAATTGGGGTGGATATTGTAGTTGCCAATGATTCTGATGCGTTGCCAGAGTCCATTGGTATGTTAGTAGAATTTGGCAAGAAAATATGTTCTTCGCTTATTTTCCTAGTATTATTACTATATTATTATTAGTATTATAAAAACTTCGTAACTATAGATCTTACAAATGTGTTCTCAGGCATTTGATGACTTAAAATGGAATTTGCAAAGGAAATACATGATATAAATTTATTATTATTGTTTTTTTCAGATGTTTACGAGAGTCGAGTGATTGGGTTGCTGTGTTTTTTTATACCCTGAACCCATGAAAATGGGAAATCAGGGTATAATGTTTTTGTTGAAATGTATGTAACAGGGAGAAGGAGGCGTGGCAGACCCCATAAAGTATATATATTCTTGATCAGGGAGACAAGCCGAGCGATTTAGCCTCTGTCCGTTTCCGTCCGTCCGTCTGTCCGTCTGTCTGTCCGTATGTATGAACGCGTCGTTCTCAGAACCTATAAGAGCTAGAGCCTTGAAATTTTTATGTAGGTCCGTGAATACCACGAAAAGATCGAGTTTGTTAAAAAAAGTCGATAACTATTTTAATTTTAATGTCATCGATTAAAAACATTATCGAATGTTAGTTATAAAATTATATCTCCCACGTCTTTATAGCTAGAGTCCCCAAATTTTTTGTAAGGTTTATATTTATTTTATCTAATTTTGATTTTTGTTAAATTTTGATACCGGCTCAAATTTCCCCAATATTTAAATTGAGGTTAGTTGCACTTAAAGCCAGCAAATGAATGGGTTTACATTTTTAAAAATAGAAAAATGGTCATAGAGAACATAACGCTTACTCTTTTTTCAAATCCATTAGATTCGCGCAAGTTAATTAATCAAAACATTTGGCCAATCGGCCAAACACGTGCCACCCGTCAGAACACGATAAACAAATACATAGCGCCACATACAAATGACATTAAAGCTGCGTGCATCTGAGAATTCTAAACCCGCAGAGTTTTATGTGTGCATGTGTGCACATGATGGAACATATTTGCTAATTATCAGCTGTTCAATAAATCGAAACATGGATGGCCTATGTGTCGAACCAAGATGGCGCTATTGTCTAAAACAATTGAAAATGAATTGAATTTAGTTTTCTGTGCGTTCATACGAAATGCTAATTATGCAGTATTTTAAAAAACGCAGATAGGCGCGGGGTTTAGGCAGACTCGTAGGTCGGGACCCCGACTAGAGTTTTCTTACTGCTTTTCTATACAGATATCATACGAGGGTTCCTTACTCCTTTACTGCTGTTCATAATTATAATATAAGTTGAACATATTCCTGATTTTGAGTTTGCTTTCGTTTAAAATGTTCTCAACAAAATTGTGATGGTTTTCAATAATCTGACTTAAAACACTTTATGTTTTTGTTGTGTATGTGTTCGCACTGGAGTAACGTCTTGACTGTTGAGATCAGTATCTCGACTGATTTTGCAAATTCTGTGAGGAATCATGAAAGTGTCGTTTGCGACAACGCTTTGACAAATTTTGTACTTTGCGGACAGATCGATGGCGCCAGGTATAGCGGTTTTTACAGCAGTGAGTAAACGACGACAGCGTCGTGATATAGGATGGGAGGCAAGCATTGAACTTTAGTAGCGTGGCACCAAACAAAAATAGAAACTGCGTTAGGTCACATTCGAAAAAAAGGCAAACTTAGACTCCACTGAAGGCATTGTAGCATCATAGCAAGTCCAATTGTGAGTTCTGCAAAATTGACATCGACTCAGAAACAGTGGTACAGTTGTTTTATGACTTCTGCGTATTAGAAGTTTCACAAAAGTTGTGAAATTATTGTAATTTTCTAATGACGCATATAGCACAAGTAAATATGTTTTGGTTTTGTGTAAACAATGTATGCTTGTCATACATATATTACTATGGTGTATGTACGCCTGAGCATACATAACAATATCATTTACTTTTTCCATTTTATTTTCATATGCACAAGTAAATATGTTTTGGTTTTTTGTGTAAAACGAATTTGTATGTACGTGTGTAGCGATGATCAACGATTGATTCGCTCACCACATCATGTGTGTGATGTTCTGTGAATAACCTACATATATCACGTTTGATTCTAGTACAACACAGGTTTGTTTTGTATGTATGTATGTATGTTGATAGACTATGTTGTGATAGTAGCGATGATCAACGATTGATTCCGCTCTACCACATCATGTGTATGTAGATGTTCTTGTGAATAACCTACAGTTATCAGCGTTTGATTCTGCAGGCCACAACACAAGGTTTGATTTTGTATGTATGTGTGTATGTTGATAGACCATGTTGTGATAGTAGCGATGATCAACGATTGATTCCTGCCCCATCGCTTGGTTACTTGCACAGTATGTACTTGCACAGTTTATGTAGTGTATATTTATGTATATAAACACACACTTCCACACATGTATGTATATATATATATATATATATATATATATATATATATATATATATATATATATATATATATATATATATATAATACATATAAAATATAATAAATTATACTTTTTTGTGGTTTACTACAATACTGGGGGGGGGGGGGGGGGGGGGGGGGTTTTTTTTTTTTTTTTTTTTTTTTTTTTTTTTTTTTTTTTTTTTTTTTTTTTTTTAAATTTTATTTTTTTTTTAAAAATTTTTTAAATTTTTTTA
>CAUIUS010000515.1:0-16347 GCA_961210405.1 Drosophila mercatorum | reverse complement strand
TTGAAGTCCCACTTTTTTTGGTTTAGGTTTTAAAAAAAGCCTTCAACAAAGATAAATGACAAATTAAAGAAATTTTTTAAATAAATAAAAATTTAAATAAATAAAAAAAATAAAATTAAATTAAATAAAATAAATAAATAAATAAATAAAACTAAATAAAGTAAAATAAAAATTTAAGTAAAAAAAAAAATTTTTTAAATAAAAATTAAACAAAGAAAATTAAATAAAAAATAAATAAATTAAAAAATAAAAATTTTTTTTAATAAATAAAAAATAAAAGACAAAAAGAAAAAAATTCTCACTGACACTACCATTGATCCGAGCGAATGTCAGAATCCGGGGGTGGGCGTCCGTTAGGTGTACCTAAGGCGGAAAGAGGAGTTGATGTCCGTGGCTAAAGAGTTCGGGCTAGAGAAGGACGGCAGTATCTGTGATTCAGCATACAGAATTCGCTCAAGAAATTGAAAAATTAAAAAAGTCCACAGTTTTGCAACCGGCTCTTCAAAAACTGGCACCATTCCTGCATTCTCACCAACATGGCAAGCGTGTCTTGTGGTTGGTGCGAGGTGGGAAAGGTCGTTTGATGAAAGCGCCATTAGCGCATAATGCCAAGTTCCCCTTGCTGCTGCCTAAAAGTGTCGATTTGTCACACTCTATTTAGAGCACTTGCATCACACGCACTGTCATGCCAATCCAATGGTCCTGATGGGATTACTTCGGCAACAGATCTGGGTGATCAATGCTCGAGAGGTGTGCAGTGCAGGGGTGAGAAAATGCGTGCATTGCTTTCGATATAAGCCGAAGCTTTTGTCGCAAATAATGGGCAACCTTCCCGCTGATCGTTTACACGCGAACAGACCCTTTGAGATCAGCGGAGTGGACTTTTGTGGCCCAATTTGGTTTCGTTGAGGATTCGGGGCAAAGCGCCCGTTAAGATGTATATTGCCATATTCGTCTGCTTCACTTCTAAGGCTGTACATATAGAGCTTGTAACCGATCTAACCTCTACCACCTTTCTGATGTGTTTATCTAGGTTCATTGGTCGACGTGGCCTTGTCAGGAAGCTGTACTGCGACAATGCCACCAATTTCGTGGGTGCGGCTCGCACGCTGGCAGATTTTGCGGCCAGTTTCAGCGCCAATTCAGCTGCGATTCAAACGTATGCTGCGGAACGGGGAATGGAGTTTGTTTTCATTCCCCAGAGCGCCGCATTTCGGCGGCCTGTGGGAAGCAGCGGTGAAGTCGGCGAAAGGCCTGTTGCTCAAGGCAATTGGCAGCGCAGTGCTGCGCCAGGACGAGTTGGAAACGGTGCTCGTCGAGGTGGAGGCCATTCTCAATTCGCGGCCGATCATCGCTCCCAGCAGCAACCCAAACGACGGCGAGGTGCTCACCCCAGCTCATCTGCTGGTCGGCGCAACGCTCGTGCCGCTGCCACTCGCATCAACGCAGCCAATCGACGATGTCAGGCTGCCCTACTTAAAAAGATGGCAGCTGACATCAAGAATCAAGCAGCGATTCTGGACAGACTGGTCCAGGGACTACCTGCTCAGTCTGCAGCAGAGGAGCAAGTGGACGCGAGAGTCGAGGAACGTGGAAGTCGGCACAGTCGTCCTCGTGGGAGAGGACAACGCTCCGCCTCAGCAGTGGATGCTCGGCGTGGTGACCGAAGCGATACCCGCGGAGATGGTAGGGTGCGAGTGGTGGTCATAAAGACCAAATCGGGTACATACAAACGCCCAATTCATCGCATTGCACCCTTGCCTATTTCATAGTTTAGTTTAAGTATTAAGTGAAGTTGAAGCCCTGCGGCCTTTCAACGCGGCCGATGTTCAGTCATTTGACTGGGCGCAATGGAGTTTAGGCGTAAGGTGCATGAAATTAATTAGGGCACTGTAAAGAGCAGCACGAGGCGACGAGCGGGATGGAGTGCTCGCTAGATGTTCGGGTCTCGGTGCTAGCTCTCTGCCCACTAGGTTAAGTTTGAAGTGAAATTAAAGCAGTATCAAAAAGACTTCGTTGTCGGCAAGCTGGGTGTTGAAGATCCACGACTTGTTGTTGTTTCATGTGTTATATACACCAAGCCCTTTTGTCAGGACAAAGATAAATGACAAATTAAAGAAATTTTTTTAAATAAATAAAAATTTAAATAAATAAAAAAATAAAATTAAATTAAATAAAATAAATAAATAAATAAATAAAACTAAATAAAGTAAAATAAAAATTTAAGTAAAAAAAAAATTTTTTTTAAATAAAAATTAAACAAAGAAAATTAAATAAAAAAATAAATAAATTAAAAAAATAAAATTTTTTTTTAATAAATAAAAAATAAAGACAAAAAGAAAAAAATTCTCACTGACACTACCATTGATCCGAGCGAATGTCAGAATCCGGGGTGGGCGTCCGTTTGGTGTACCTAAGGCGGAAAGAGGAGTTGATGTCCGTGGCCCAAGAGTTCGGGCTAGAGAAGGACGGCTGGGTAGAGGAGCTGCGCAGACGCTTAGCTAGCTTCATCCAAGGCGGTGGGCATTCCGCAGAGGTCTGGGCCCGGCTAGCCGAGTTGGAATCCCTAGATGCCAAGGCGCTGGAGCCCAGTCTAGGAAGTGCCGTGTCGGGACTTGGGCATCAATCTTGCCGTAAGTCCGAACCGGACCTAAGAAAATCACAGCTGTATGGACATATCCCGGCCCCGACATTCGGTCCGAGGGCCCCGGGGGCAACGATTTGCCCGAGATTCGGGTCAACAACTTGCGAGGAGGGCCCAAGGTCGCGACCAACGACCAGGGCTACGCGTTGACTCGGAGGTTGGATCGCGGGGCCGACGCGCTTACGTGGAGCACGAAGGTCGGCCGCATAGGTGCGAAGCCGAACAGGTCGGAGGTGGGGCATGTGCTACGACGGCCAGTCGGACCCGCTGGGCTTCCTCGAAATTTTGGAAGAGAGACCATGACGTATGGCATCGAGCTCAATAACCTACCCAGGGTGGTAAGCGGTGCTGGTAGATAAGGCTGCGAAATGGTTCCTGACCAGCGGGCTGAGGAGTGCGTCTTGGGGCAGATTCAGGACCGAATTTCTGGATTTCTTCATCCCCCTCACATATTTCGAGCGCCTCGAGGATCAGATTAGGGACGAAGGCAGCGGAGAGGCGAGGCCTTCAGGGACTACCTGGTAGAGATCAGGTTACTGATGCGCCATGCCAACTACTGTTCGGCTCAGGAGTTGTATCGAGTGTATGAGAATACGGCTCCTGAGTATCGGATGTATGTGCGGCGCCAAGATTTCTCGTCTCTGTCCCAGCTGACGCAGTTGGCTGCGGAATATGAATGCGTAAAGGAGCAGAGGGCAGAATTCGGGGAGGAAACGCGAAGAGGGGGCCAGAAGTCGGGCCCGGTTCGGGCAGTTAAGTCGTTAAGTTGTCGTTAAGTTGTCGTTAAGTTGTTAAATTACTAGTTAGTATGCGGAATTATTAGATGTAAGCGCAGTGAAGCGCATAAGCGCCCCATGGAGGGCCCGTTACAAGTAGTTTCAGAATTAGCCGCCGCGCTGCGGGGCGGGCTAGAGCAGAAGTCAGTCTGTGTCGAGGACCGAGAGAGAACGGTCAAGTGAGAAAAGTGAGTTAAAGGTGCGCAAGTGTTGACGAGAAGAGAAAGGAGAAGGAGGAGACATAGGCTTTGAAACAAGAAGAATAAAGTAAGTGAGGGAGACTACAAAAGATTAAATAAAAGAATTTGAGGCAACTCTCGTGTTTTAAATATCCAACGGGCGGGTACTGGCAATAGCAACCCCCCCCTTGCCAGTTTTATCCGTGAGTTGACCGACGCGGTGCAGAGACCGCCGTCTCAGCACCCCCAGGCGAGAGCAGCTCGCCAGCGGCCGTGAGTTGCCGTATTTCCCGTCCCCTACCCCAGTGCGTCCCAGCATTCTACAATATCCTTGTAGGTAACCCTGGGCCAGGCCGAGTCTGCCCCAGCTGGAAAACGTACCTTTACAAGTGGCGCCCGAGCAGGGACCCTGGGACGTGGGGGAGGGTGGTACACGGGCGGCATAAAGCCCGCATCGTGCGCTTAAATAAATACGCGCATACGTGCGACCCAAAACTCTAACATATCTTGCATGCAGTTTGACCGAATTGGCGCGCCAATTGCGAGTAGGCATAAGACACAAGTAAAACGAGCGGGAAGAGGGTGCCGAAAATCTCGGCAGTGAGCGTTCGAGCAGCGCTCATAAGTTGGGAAACAGAATAGCGGAATAGGAGGAGAAGAAAGACGGCCGAGCGTGTGAACGCACTCGAGCCCAGCAACGAAGAGCGCGAAGAGAAAGAGAGCGAGAGAGTGAAGCCGCGGCCAGCGAGCAACGGCAGCCAGCCACACACACAGAAGTGACGCGACAAGCGAAGACACGCTTGTGATCGGCGTGCGAGAGAGAGCACTGTCGGTGCCGTCGGCTGATAGCGATGCGTTTTCGGAGAGCGAGAGGCTGACCGTGGGTCGAGACCACGCAAACTAGTGGAGAAATTTCGGTGCGCGGGAGCTCGAAATTTGTACAGTGAGTGTGGGGAACAGGGGCCGAGGGCCATGGGTAAAGTGAGTGAAAAATAAATAAAATAAAATCAAAATCTGAATAAATAAAAGTTTAAGTGAATGAAATTAACAAATTAAACAAAATTTAAATAATGAAAATTTAAATAAATAAAATTCAATAAAGATAAATGACAAATTAAAGAAAATTTTTTAAATAAATAAAAATTTAAATAAATAAAAAATAAAATTAAATTAAATAAAATAATAAATAAATAAAATAAAAAAAGTAAAAAAAAAATTTAAGTAAAAAAAAATTTTTTTAAATAAAAATTAAACAAAGAAAATTAAATAAAAATAAATAAATTAAAAAATAAAATTTTTTTTTTAATAAATAAAAAATAAAGAAAAAAAGAAAAAAAATTCTCACTGACACTACCATTGATCCGAGCGAATGTCAGAATCCGGGGTGGGCGTCCGTTGGGTGTACCTAAGGCGGAAAGAGGAGTTGATGTCCGTGGCCCAAGAGTTCGGGCTAGAGAAGGACGGCCGGGTAGAGGAGCTGCGCAGACGCTTAGCTAGCTTCATCCAAGGCGGTGGGCATTCCGCAGAGGTCTGGGCCCGGCTGCCGAGTTGGAATCCCTAGATGCCAAGGCGCTGGAGCCCAGTCTAGGAAGTGCCGTGTCGGGACTTGGGCATCAATCTTGCCGTAAGCCCGAACGGCCCCTAAGAAAATCACAGCTGTATGGACATACCCCGGCCCCGACATTCGGTCCGAGGGCCCCGGGGCAACGAGCCGAGATTCGGGTCAACACTTGCGAGGGGCCCAGGGTCGCGACCAACGACCAGGGCTACGCGTTGACTCGGAGGTTGGATCGCGGGGCGACGGCACGTGGAGCACGAGGTCGGCCGCATAGGGTGCGAAGCCGAACAGGTCCGGAGGTGGGGCTTTGGCTCGACGGCCAGTCGGCCCCCGCTGGGCTTCCTCGAAATTTTGGAAGAGAGAGCCAGGACGTATGGCATCGAGCTCAATAACCTACCAGTGGTAAGCGAGGTGCTGGTAGATAAGGCTGCGAAATGGTTCCTGACCAGCGGGCTGGGGGAGTGCGTCTTGGGGCGTTTCCCAGGACCGAATTCTGGATTTCTTCATGCCCCCACAATATTTCGAGCGCCTCGAGGATCAGATTAGGGGACGAAGGCAGCGGAGAGGCGAGGCCTTCAGGGACTACCTGGTAGAGATCAGGTTACTGATGCGCCATGCCAACTACTGTTCGGCTCAGGAGTTGTATCGAGTGTATGAGAATACGGCTCCTGAGTATGGGAATGTATGTGCGGCGCCAAGTTTTCCCGTCTCTGTCCCAGCTGACGCGTTGGCTGGGGAAATTTGAATGCGTAAAGGAGCAGAGGGGAATTCGGGAGGAAACGCAAGAGGGCGGGAAGTCGGGCCCGGTTCGGGCAGGTGTCGACGGGTCAATCCGCCGGATACGCGACCGAACAACCCTTTCCGGTCTCATCCGGGGGAAAGGCGTCGGCGAGCCGAGGGTCGGAAATTCGATGTCGACCGTCGCGAGGTCGGCCGAAGCCATGGGGATGATAGTTCCAGAGAACCGAGCTGGTTCTGCGCGCGGCAAAGTGTGTTTTCGGTGTTCGCAGCCAGGTCACTTCGCGGGGGAATCCCCTAACGAGCGGGTGGTCTTTTGCCAACGATGCGGGAAAGTAGGGGTCGACACGCGAGACTGCTGTAGCCTAGCAGACTCGGGGAAACGGTCAAGGGCGCCCCCCGCAGGGAAGGGGCGACGCCAACCGATCGTAGGAGAGCCGCGTGAACGTCTGTTGGTCGTGAAGGAAGGCCGGATCGTAGCGCGCGTTAGGATCGCCGGTCGCGAGGTAGACGCTACGATCGACACAGGGGCCAGCCGCAGTTTCATGAGCGGAGACTGCGTGCGGAGGAAGGCGATCGCGGGAAGGGTGGAAAAGGTGCACTCGCGAAATCGGGGCGGATGGGTTGTCGTTGACGTGGGAAGCTGATGAGCGTGCAAGTGGATCTCGCCGGCAGGGCCGTGCAGGTAGCACTGCCCCTCATGCCGACCATGTTGGACCAGGTCATCCTAGGATGGTTTTCCCTTTGCTGCTATGGGGACGACCGTACGCTGTGGAGGCGCCGAGCTCCACGTGGACTGAGGCGGCGACACGGGAAGGGGGTTGCCATCCATCTCAAGGATACGTCGTTAGGGTGCCCAAGAGAAAGACGCGGACACCTGCACGGTGACCAAGGAGGAACCCAAAAACCCTGGTGACGCCACCGAGGAGCGGATGCAGTGGTGGGGAAGATGACCGACGAAGCGGAGATAGTAACGGGTCAGGCGATGAACGAGCACCTGCCCGAGGTAGGGGGGGGCCGAGGCAAAGACGAGAATGAGGTGGAGCCGGAATGGCCGGCCGATCTAGAGAGTGGGATCAAGAGTTTCCCTCGAGGACGAACTGGCGCTGTTCGAACAACTGGAAGGGGTGTCCGCGTCGGCGAACATAGCATCCGGATGAATGATGATAGGCCTCGAAGCAGAGGTATTATCCCAAGAATCCCCCCATGCAGAAAGTGATTGACGAGCAGGTAGAGGAGCTGCTTATAATTGGAGCAATTGAGCCGTCTGGGAGTCCGCACAGCCCCATTAGTCTTGGTGAATATGCAGACAGGGGAATGGCGCATGTATCGACTACCGCAATTGAACGCTCATTCGATACCCGACGCTTATCCAGTCCCTCGGATCAATTCCATCCTTGGGGAGGTTGCGGCACGCGCAAGTCATCTCGACGCTAGACCTAAAGAGCAGCATTGGCAAATACCTATGGCGGCGGACGGTAGGGAATGCACGGCGTTCACTGTGCCGGGCGGGGTTTTTTCCCAATGGCGGGTGATGCCGTTCGATTTGCACTCGGCCGGGGCAACATTTCAGAGGGCGCTCGACAAGGTCATAGGGCCGGAGATGAAGCCGTACGCGTTTGCGTACTTAGCCGATATTGTGGTGATATGCGCCGATAAAGAGCAGCATATGGCGAACTTGAGGAGGAGTTTCGGAGGTTGAGAGCAGCCAACCTCAAAGTCAATCGCAAGAAATGCAGTTTCTTCGGGGGAGAGGTTAGTCTACCTGGGGATGTGGTGACAGAGGAAGGAATCAGTACGGATCCGGCCAAGGTTGAGGCGATCCGGAACTCCAGCTCCTTCAAACCTCAAGAGCTGCGGCAATGTTTGGGATGGCGTCGGGGTACGGGGTTTAGTACCAGACTTCGCATCCCTGGTGCAGCCGATGACGTCACTCCAGAAGAAAGGCGTCAAGTGGAAGTGGGACCAAGAACAGGAGGAGGCGCTTTAGAAGCTCAAGGACAAACTGACGCCGCGCCGTCTTGGCATGTCCAGACTTCTCCTCTAAGTTTGTGTTGCAGACCGACGCCAGTGATTATGGTCTGGGCGCCGTCTGACGCAGACGGTAGGGGAAGAGCGGGTGACCCATCGCGAGTCGAAGGCTGTTGCAGCGGAGGCGTTACCCCAAGCGACCGAGAAGAAGTGTTTGGCCATCGTGTGGGCGATCAGGATGATGCGCTGCTACCTGGAGGGTTATAGGTTCGAGGTGGTGACGGATCCCCTGGCACTCAGTGGCTAAATTCGATCGAGAGTCCCACAGGAAGAATTGCTCGGTGGGCGTTGGAATTACAACAGTTCCAATTCGACGTTCAATATCGGCGGGGGAAGCTGAACGTGGTGGCCGACGCCCTCTCGAGGCAGCCTTGAGGTCTGCCAACAGGCGTTGGCAGCTGGAACGACGTGGGGTGGATCGCGAAGATGCGGGAGAGGATCGCTCGAGAGCCCGAGAAGTTCGCCGATTATGTGGAGGGGGGAACGGACGCTATCCGGAACCTATGTCATCGGACGGACGAGGAGGACTACATCCCGTGGAAGCTGTGCGTCCCCGTGGAGCACTAGGACGGTGATGCAAAGTGCCACGACGCTCCCACGGCCGGTCACCAAGGCGTGCGGAAGACGGCATGCCGGCTCGCCCAGCGCTACTACTGGACCGGCATGTTTCGAGACGCCGCCAAGTACGTGAGGTGCTGCGAGCCGTGCCCAGAAGTTCAAAAGGAACAGCGACGACCGGCAGAACAGAAGTTGACGAGGCAAGTGGCTGCGCCGATGGCGGTACTGTGCGCAGACTTCGTGGGTCCTGCCTCGGCCGCGACTCGCAGGCAGCCTTCCGCGAACGAACGGTCGGTTCGGGGTACCAAAAATGTTCGTGTGTGACAATGGGGTACAGTTCGCGAGCACAATGCTTTTAGTGTTCCACGATGCGTTCGCCAAATGGGTGGAACTCGTGCCCCTGAGGAGGGCGACGGCCGCGACTCTGCAGGCGGCCTTCCGCGAACGAATCCTTGGTCGGTTCGGGGTACCAAAAATGTTCGTGTGTGACAATGGGGTACAGTTCGCGAGCAAGAGTTTCCGGTCGTTTATGGAGTCACTGGAGTCACCCTGCAGTATACGGCCCTTATTGCCTCCAGGAGAATCCGACGGAGAGGACGAACCGCACGGTGAAGACCATGATAGCGCTATTCATCGAGGGCCATCAAAGCTCGTGGGACGAGATGCTGCCTGAATAGCGCTGGCGGTAAACCAGTGTGGCGGACTCGACGGGTTTCAGCCCATCATTCTTGATGTTGGGGCGGGAACCACGCTTGCCAGCCGCGCTGATGATGAGGTGACCCCGGGATCAGCGACCAAGGGCTCAGCGCCCAGGAAGGCAGGATCGCACGCAGTAACTTGCAGAAGGCGTCGAAGGACCAGGGACGATATTATAATCTTCGTAGGCGTGGTGGAGACCCACAATCGGGTCCTGGTCCTGCTTCGTCAGCCCCAAACCCATCCAACGCAGCCGGGGGTTTTTGCTGCAAAACTGGCCCCGGAGTTTGACGGCCCTTACCGGATCGTCAAATTGTTTCCCAATATCGTGCGACTCGCGAGGGGGGGGGCGAGCGCAGGAGAAGGGTGGCCAGTGTGGCGCAGCTGAAGCCGTTTTTCCGAGACGGAGCTGAAGGCGCCAGAGCCTACGAAACACGACGGACAGGCAGACGGAAGGGCGACGAAACCGTTCAAGTTTCGCGAGGTCCGAAGTCTTAAATACGCCCATCACATGGATGTCCATGGTGATTGAATAACGGATCACCCGTTCATTGCATAAGGGGGTTACGGCGTGTACTAATAGTGTGTTTGCTTCGGTAGAAGATGGATGACGTGTTGATCATCAACAGCGACGACGAGGGGTTCATCCACTACGTCGGCATGGAGGAGGCCGCGGGAACCCACGACTAACGTATCCTCCGTGAGTGGGGGCAACCCGCCGAAGGACGGGCCAAGTGGCAGTCGTCCCCGGCGGTCATCCCCCATCAACTGGGGGAGATATTTATGAGGGATGAGCCCAGCGCATCCTCCGCAGCTGGGAGGCGACCCGCCGAAGGATGGGCCGAGCGGCAGCCGCCCCCGGCGGTCATCCCCCCCCAACTGGGAAGAAATCTTCGTGAGGGAGGAGCCCAGCGCATCCTCCGTGAGCTGGGAGGGGACTCCGCCAAAGGACAGGCCGAGCGGCAGACGTCTCCAGCAGCCATCCCCGTCGACTGGGAGGAAATCATCACGGGGAGGAGCCCAGCGGGCTCCGCGAGCTGGGCGACTCCGCCGAAGGACGGCCGAGCGGCAGCCGTCCCCAGGAGCCATCCCCCCTCAACTGGGAAGAAATCTTCACGGGGAGGAGCCCAGTGTGCTCCGCGAGCGGAGTCGCACGCAGGGGCGCATGTCTCCCCCATGGGGAGAGGGGGAGTCGGTCGAGGGACGACCGCCCGAGGTCTAACAACGAGCGCACTCAGGGACCCTATCCTCGGTCCCCCCGGGGTGGGGACCCGCCAACATGAATGGCTGGCCGGGGTGGACCGATGGGCGAGAAGGGATGCGGGGCCCCCCGGGTCAGCGTCCGCTACCGCCCCGGAGTCGTCAAAATATGAGGTGCGCAGCACCGACAGGGACGATTGCTGCGGACCCAGACGGAGGCGCCCCTCCAGGCGCGCCTTGAGAGGCGACGGCGACCACACTCACCAGCGCTGCGGCCGGCACGCGATGGACCTCCTTAGCGAGGGGGTACCAGCCGAGATGGCGATCCCGCGTCCCGGCAAGTGCTCCCGAAGGGCACCCTCCTGAGCAGCGAGGTGGTGCGGCTGCTCAAGGCGGTGATTCCACGCGCCAGGAGGGTTCCACGGGCGCGTTTCCGGATCGACGCGGGGGGCATGCGCAAAGCGTCACGAGGATCGCCGGGAGCCGCCGTGAAGGTGTGTTGCCGTTTCATGGACTGAGGCGCGTCGCGGCGAGACGGTCCGGGGGCGCGGCCAGGAAGGCGCGCTCTCGATGAAAGGGGGGGGGGGGGGTGGCGGGGAAAACCACCCCACATATCTATTTTGTAGTTATTAAGTTTTCTAATTTGTAGTTGTTATTTTTTGTTATTGGTTTAAGCGCAATGGAGCGCGGTTAGCTATTAAGTTTTCTAATTTGTAGTTTAGTTATCGAATTTGTAGTTCTTAAGTTTTAATTTGTAGTCGTTAAGTTGTTTAATTAATGTTAGTAAAGCAGAATTATTAGATGAAGCGCATGAAGGCATAAGCGGCCATGGAGGGCCCGTTACAAGTAGTTCAGAATTGGCGCCCGCTGCCGGTAGGTCAGAAGCGCAGCTGCAATTGTCGCGGCGCATTTGTCGCCTCGCGACGAATTGACGATCGCGATGAGAGGAGGGCGGGCTGGGGCAGAAGTCAGTCTGTGTCGAGGACCGAGAGAGAACGGGCAAGGAGAAAAGTGAGTTAAAGGTGCGCAAGTGTTGACGAGAAGAGAAAGGAGAAGGAGGAGACATAGGCTTTGAAACAAGAAGAAGAAAACTACGCAGGAAGAATAAAGTAAGTGAGGAGACACAAAAGATTAAATAAAGAATTTGAGGCAACTCTGTTTTTAAATATCCAACGGGCGGGTACTGGCAATAGCAACCCCCCCCTCCCTGCCAGTTTTATCCGTGAGTTGACCGGCGCGGTGCAGAGACCGCCGTCTCAGCACTCCCAGGCGGGGCAGCTCCGCCAGGCCGTGAGTTGCCGTATTTCCGTCCCCTACCCCAGTGCGTCCAGCATTCTCACAAATTGTCTTGTAGGGAACCCTGGGCCAGACCGAGTCTGCCCCAGCTGGAAAACGTACCTTTACAGGCTTTAGTTCCGCAATCGCGGCAACCTTTTCTGGGTCCGTACAGATGCAATGTTCCGTCACTTTTTGGCTCAGATACAGCTCCTTTTTGAAGAAATCGCACTTGTCGATGTTGATCTTCAAATTGGCGCTCTCAGCCGCCGGAACACCTCTGGGACGTTGTTCATATGCTCGTGGCGGGTCCTACCAATGACGATGATATCATCGACTTGGTAGTGCTCTTGATCTAGTGCTCTCTGGAACGTCGCTGGTGCTGAGTGAAGACCGAACGGCATCACTTTCCACGAAACAGTCCCTTTCCTGGAACTGTAAATACCGTTAGTGGGCGGCTCTATGCATACTTTAGCCAGTAGCTCATCTACCTGGTTGTTGATCTCCGCCTGCATCTTCGGGTTTTGAAGGAAATATCGCTGCTTTATTTGCCGCTTGTCGTGCATCGTGATCCGGTGCTCGGTGATGTCGTGGTGCCCTTAATCTGCTGGAATTTGGCCAATTCCTGCCTCAGGAACGCGTCCACCTCCACATCGTCATGAAGTGGGTGTGCCGATCCTGCATTGCCTCCATTTGGCTTCTGGGCTTCACCTCCACACTGGTGACTGCCACTGACAACTTCGCCTCCACTGGCGGGTTGCGAATCTCTGGCCCCGATCCTCAGACTCAAGCCGCCGCATTCAGCGTGCAGCCCATGCTGGTCAAGAAATCCAGCCCAGTACCGGATCATCATCACGCCTGGCCAAATGAGCAGTGGCATGAGGACCTGCTGTGCCCTCCGCCTGATCTCCAACTCCAATGCTGCCTCCACCTGAAAAAAACCCGCCGTCCGTTTACCGGATGCGCCTCCGGTGGGGCGCAGCACACCAAATCCGGAGCCGCCTGCCAGTTTCTCACTCATGGGAAAAGCTGGTGTCTGTCGATCGTAGCCTTATGCTGCTCTTTCCGATGGCTACGATCGCTGAGATCTGGGTGCCTTTATCAACGAGCTGGCCTATCGGGGCCTGGGGCCGCCGCGAGCTGCTCCGCTCGCCCCTGGATGACGGGTGCCTCAGCCCGACTGGCAACAGGCAATTGTCTTTACACCGATGCGCCCACATTGACAGCAAAATTTTAGCACTTCACTGAGGCATTCAACGGCGAAGTGGCCCTCGGCCACCATACGACGCCCCGCCAACAGCATCAGCTCCGTCACGCTGTGGAACTGGTAAGGCCGAGCATAGGCGCGCAGATCCGGTAAACTGTCATTATATATCAGCTTCAACCCCGATCCGCCGCATAGCGTAGTGGCTTATCGGGTCTGCATCTCCACCATATACAATTTGAACGACTCACCCAGCATCTGCTTCCCCCCTCGAGACTTCCTCATTAATGTTCTCCAGGTAGTCTCTAGGCAAGAAGAATCTCTGGAAGCTGCTCACGAATGCTCCCGACGTCTAATGTCGAATTGCACGTACAATTTCAGGCCATGCCTTTGAGCAGCTCGAAATCGCCCTCGGGGTCAGGTCCAGATTCAGGCCAAAGTGTCGGGACCACTCACATGCTCCAGATGTCCACGAATCGGAAGCCCCATTCGCGCACCTGTTTGACCACCTTGGAAAACTCGAGCCTTGCCAATATGCTTTTTAAATTTTTTATTATATATTATATATATATATATATATATATATATATATATATATATATATATATATATATATATATATATATATATATATATATATATATATATATATATATATATATATATATATATATATATATATATATATATATATATATATGTGAGGCATTATATGCATGCAGTCTCAACCTGCGAGCGATGGGAGCCAGTAAGCGGGGCTGCTTAAAGGCGCCCACCCGGGTCGGGCACTGGTAAGTCGATCCCAATTGAAAGTGGAAGTGCCGAGTGTCAACGGAAGTAAGTGTAAAGTGCAACGAAGGACAACGAGGGGCATCAAGGACATCGGGTGATTTCTGCAAGGACATCGTGGGACTTCTACAAGGATATTCAGAGGAATATCCTGGGCGCATACCAAACCGCATCCGTGAACACATGGGTGCGGCCGAGCTGGTGCTCGAGCAACATAACCTAGACAGGGGTGTGAGGTTAGGAGGGCAGCCGCGCGAAAAAACGTAAGCCTTCTGAGACGCGGTCTAGGGCCAACGAGTAAATCCAGTTGTAGGGTGCTTGTGGTGATCCAAGCGAACCGCTGGAGAACACAGCGCGTATCCTGGCGTACTCTGGAGTGCTCGCAACCTCTAGACGGCTCAGAGGCTGATCAGTCCAGCCGGAGTGCTCCTCACGGCAAAACTACGATCCTGTAAAAAAAGTGTGCGCTAGCCCAGCCAGCTCTAAGGTGTGCGCGGAAAGCGTTACAAGGAGTGGCGTGTCCTGCAACCAGGAGTAAAGGTACGTGAGAGTAGTAGTGCGGAAGAGCGTACGTCTTTGAGGAGCGGTCTAGAGTGCCAGCGAGCGAATCCAGCGTAGGAGTGCCCCGGATACCCAAGCGAACCGCTAGGGGAACACAGTGACAGTGCAGTGGCGTACCCTGAGTGCTCGCAACCTCTAGACGGCTCCCGAGGCTGACCGCTCGTAGTCGAAGTGCTCCTCACGGCACCTACGAAAACTGCGGGCTTAGCCGTGTGTTGAATCACAGCTTAAGTTACGTGATTTAGCAATTTGAGGCAATGGGGCAATTGAGGGTGACATCAAAATTTAACAAAAACCGAAATTGCAGAAGGCTCAAATAACACTAAATGCAAAATTTGAAGACTCTATTATTAAGATGAATTAAATAGAATTTTATAACTAAATGAAGATATCGGTTTTTAATCGATAACATTAAAACGATGATAGTTATCGAATATTTGAAACAAACTCGATCGAATCGTGATATACACGAACTTGCAAAAAAATTTGAAGTCTCTAGCTCTTATATCTTCTGAGATCGACGCGTTCAAACATAGCGACCGACGGACGGACGGACGGGCGGACAGACGGACATGGCTATATAAACTCGGCTTGTCACCCCGATCAAGAATATATATACTTTATGGGGTCTGCCACGCCTCTTCTGCCTGTTACATACATTTCAGCAAAAACATTATACCCGAATTCCATTTTCAGTGGGTTCGGATAAAAATAAAATAAATTTAATATGGGCAAAAAGAGATCTTAATGAAACCGACCTGGTTGACCAGGAGCTTGTTTTAGTGATCGTTTAAGTCAACTATTCTTAAATTGGAAAAAGTAGAGAGCGATATCGAGAGACAACGGAGTTCACTCATAAATAAAATGGTGACCCCAGAAATTTGAAATTCAATGCCGGATAGATATCCTCAACTCGACATTTCGAAAGGGTATGGATCTTCAGTCAGAGATCGATTCGATAGATCCTGACTACTACAGGCAACGCCGAGGAAACGTGCATTCTGGCTCGATCGTCATATATGTCTGCCCTTAGTCGTACCAGGCTTCTGAAACCGTGCCCCCACTTTCTCACCACTCACCTACCCCCAAAATTGTTGCCCAAGTTCACTGGTAAGCACTCGGAATACAGACAATTTATTGGTCTGTTCAATAGTTTAGTAGACTCCGGGTCGCTCGCATCAAATATTTAGAAATTCAATCATTTGATTTCGTGCTTTTCGGATGAAAGGGGTTAGACCATCAGAGCCTTCCAGGTCTCTGATGCTAATTACCAAAGGCATTAGAGAGTTTAGTCGGTTACGACAACAAATGTCTGATTTTCTTCGACATCTCGCCCAGTTGTTCGACATTGAGCCGATGTCCCAAAATAACGGCAATCGGAATTAGAACAATGGTGGACTCGGTATCGGCAATTTTCGATTCGCTTATGTCAGTTTGGGGAAAGAGGAAGATTTCGCTAACCGATTTTAATACCATCGTCATGTCAAGGTAGATCCTCATACGAAATCGAAATAGAGGAGCAACTGGACTATAATAAATTGCCAAAATGGGCCGATTGCGTTATGGCTTTGAACAAGCGATATCAGACTTATCTGCTGAAGAAAGTTCAAAGTCCAGAATGAAGCAGAAATCCGACATGAAATATGCAAAAAGTCGTCATTTGCATGCACGAATGTCGAGAAAAAAAGGAACCCCAAAAAAACTTTTGCAGTACCAACCATATGATTGGAAAACTGCCAGGGGGTTTGCAATTCAGTTGACGAAAGATTCAATTTCGGAAATCCAGTCAACTTTGTTAAATTTTTTGTATTCGGGACACAGAGTTTCCAGCTGCATGCGTCAAAAGGTAGAGTACGTTCTCGCCCACATAATACTCTTCTGCATAAATACGCAGTCGCAGAGCGCAAGTGTCCACTCATCCTGCCCAAGTAAATCACGTGGGTTTGCGAAGTCGATCAGTGCTCCGGGAACAGTACTTGTAACTGTGAAAGACAGAGGTCAGAATCAAAGCGCTCGAGCGCTGGTAGACTCCGGGTTTTCAGGTACATTTTATGACAGAAAGTCTGACTCAAGCCTTGCGGCTCCAACGCAAGAGCAAGTCCTTGACCGTAAATCGGTGGGACGCGGGGGCGGGACGG
>CAUIUS010000514.1:0-16067 GCA_961210405.1 Drosophila mercatorum | reverse complement strand
GGGGCGGCGCTCTTCGGCTTCATCGTTGCAGGTAAGTATTGTTCGTTTTTGTTTGTTTTTGTGTGTATTTGTTTTCGTGTTGCAAGTGCCCCCTTTTTTAAATCTAGCTGAGCGAGCATGTTGGTTGGTTGATGTTAGTGACTGTGGGGGGAAACCGAGTTTCGTTCTCTCCCCCTGCACTGCTTTGTTGGCGTGTGAATGTGAAAAACAGTGGACTTCTGCTCGCACCTTGTATTGGGTTTTTTTTGGGGCTTTTGACTTTTTTTTTGGGGCGGGAATGCCCCATTTTTGGCGCCTTTTTTTCTGGCGCCCGGGGCCCCCCAATTAGCCATAAAGGGAAAATATCCCCTCCAACAATGCCATGCTGGCTTCATGGGCCCGTTTTTAAAAAACGATGAGTTGGGCGCATCTGAATCTGTCAGGGACAGTACAGACACGATACACTACCGTTTTCTAGTGTTAAATTTCTGCCGCTCTGCGGCTTTGTCGGCGGCCTCGTCCAGCTGGCTCGCTCACCCCGAGTAGCCAAAAGGCTGCAGATGAGAGTCAAGCAGAGGCGGGCAACAGCAGCACACCAGCAGCGCAGAAACAACAACAACAACAGCAGCCAGAGCAGCAGCTGCACAACAACAGCAGCCAGAGCAGCCAGAGAAAAATAACGCAAGAAATTGAGCAGCAAATGGATTGCCACCCTCCCCACAAAGGCAGAAACAGCAGCCGCAAAAAGATAAAATAAAGCCTTTAAAAGTTAAAACTAAAGTCCCTTTTTGTTTTTCCCCACCCGTGCCGCAATATACCACTGCTGGATGCTGAAAGCAATCCAGCAGTTAAAACAAAGAACAATGCAATGATGGTCTGCGTAAGAATGCGATAATATGCAAACATACGGGATCTAGTTTAAAAAAGATGGCACCCACTTGTACCCCCCAAAGCGCAGCCGGGGGGATAGGGGGCTTTAAAATTCCCACTTCCCCCTGTGTGGCTTAAGGCGCGGCAAATGATCTCGAATGAATCGTTACGTTAAAAACGTAAAGAAACGTTTCAGGGGCAAGCCTGTGAACGTGTTCGAGGGGGAGTTCGCCCAAAATGGATGGCAGCCATCCCCGCATCCGGGGTCACAGAGCTGCGGGCAGGCAGTGAGGGTCGAGGGATATAAGCCGATCGTGCCATCCCCGTCGGCATTTGGGCCACAAAAAACTATTGTAGGCGGAAATTTTAAAAGGTATGAAGGGGCAAAAGAGCACGCTTCGACGCCTGCACTAAATCTAGACGGGCCCCCTAAATGCGCTAAATGCGGTGGCGAGCCAAGTAGCATAAGGGCTGTCCTGTCTACAAAGGGGGTCCAAGCTGCTTTTATAAAGCTGCTAAGGAGCTAAACCCTGAGACGGAAGCACGACGGCGCAAATACAAAAAAAAAAACAACGAAACAAACAATCAAAAATGGCTTTATTGACTTTAAACCCAAAAGCAAATACTACAACAACAAAGACATCTACAAAATGTTGCTAATGCTAATATTAAAAAAATACAACTAAAAATAAATTACACTGCAGCACGGCAAACATGAGCTAACAAAAGCCGTATGTGCGTGGCGAGAGCAACCAAAAAGGCACCATGCCAGTAAAGGCACCATCGGGTCAAGACAATCAACCGCAGCAAACACTGCAGCGGCAACAACAAAAAAGCCTTCCTCGGCGAGGATCGAGCCCCGCTCGGCTGCAGCTGTCCCGCTAATGGGACGAAAACGTCTTATAAGCCAAAAAAATGGCCCTTTCGACCGAACCGAAATGCGGAAAAGGAGGTAAGCCCCAGCGCAAGCGAGCCTCGGCCAGGGGGCACGGCCACGAACAGAAACATCCATGAAAAAAGGGCCAGCATCAAGCAATCTGAAGCAGCAAATTCGCGATCATTTGGGGGATGGCGTCAACGCCGGATCCAAAATTTGGCATCAGTAACAGCGACGCCAATAAGCAGCCGAAATCCCCGAGAGGCATTTGGCTGAGCCCCAGCAGCACGGGCCCCAACAATGGGGGCCGACACCGTACGAAGACGAATCAGCACCGAGGATCAGATGCTAAAGGGCCCTCGAGCTGAAAATAGTAATGTTCGCCGTAGGGGAGGCGAAAATGGACCAGCTGTTTAATATTTTTTGCAGCGGCGCCATTGATTCGCCAGCAACAGCCTGATCGCGGGGGGGGTAGAGTGGCCGGGTTTCGGCCACCGAAATTTCCCGAAAAAATTAAAATTAAAATAATGTAAACAAACGGCTAAAAAACTTACCACTTACCGAGGCTGCACTGCAGCCGGAACTCCTCCCCAAACCGGGCAGCACTTGACCAAGGGGCAAGGACGATGATCAAAAACAGTTCGGATCAATGACGATGTCCAAAAAGATCGGCACAACATGACAAATAAATAAAAAAAAAAAAATTAATATATAAAAACTATATATAAAAAACAAATTTTTTTTTGCCTTATGCGCTAGCCCCCGTCCCAAGGTGGAGGCATTGACCTATGGCCCCCGACGAACCAGAAGATGTCCAGGAACCCGGGGAATGACGATGACATGGAAAATAAAAAAAAATAATAAAATTAATATATATATATATATATATATATATATATATATATATATATATATAAAAAATCTAAATCACGTTTTTGCAGTTTTGTTCGGCAGCTGTTGTTGTTGTTGTTGCTGTTGCTCTGGCTTCGTTGCTGCTCTTGCTCGGGTGCTGTTGTTGCTGCTGCTGCCTTGTTGATGTTGTTGTTGTGATGCTGTTTCCCTTGTTGTTGACGCTGCCAAACCCCTCATCTGCAGCCCCCCTATTTTTTTAAATTTTGGCGTTCTGAATGGGTAGTCCGTATCAGAAAATTCATCCTCCTCGGACTCATCCATCTGCCAATCTGCGTTTCAATGGGTTGCCATGAAACTATATTGGCTGAGGCTGCCATTGGTTGAGCTAGCGTGTGGCGCAATGGTGCCACACGGGAGAGCCATTTTGGACTCCAGATATTGTTGTTGCTGATTTAGCTTTGGGACATTATACCGGACTTTGCATCTGTTTTGCTGCTGCGGGGTCCAGCTTGCGACGAATGTGATCTGCGCCATGCGAACCCAGGGGTCTAGTTTTGGCGCCCTTTTTGACTGCTGTTGTTGTTGTTGTTGTAGTTGTTGTTGTTGGACATTATTTAGTTGTTCGTCTGTTATGGTCTCAATGTTAGGGGCTCTCACTTCCACGATAATGTTGTGAAGTGAGACATTTGTTTTAGTTTTTTATTATTTGTTGCTGCCTAGGTGTTTTGGGGCTTGTGCGGCTTGCGCGGGTTTTTGGGTTTTGCGCTTGCGCTTGCGCACATATTTGTTTTAGTAAGTTTACGTTTGTATTTGGTGAGCTATTGCAGCATCAGTCAAGTCAGTCAATTTATGTGTGTGTGTGTGTTTTTTATGTGTTGTTTAGTTCTGCCTTTCTTTGGGCTGTGCGCCCCCTCTTCGGCTTCATTCGTTAGGTAAGTATTGTTCGTGTTAATGTTTGTGTTTGTATGTATTTGTATTTGTGGGGGGAAATTTCCCCTTTAAATCTGCTGGGAGCATGTTTGTTGGTGAGTGTTAGTGATTGGGGGGGAAATTTTCGAGTTTCGTTCTGTCACTTGTTGGCGTGGAAATGTGTGGTGGTTCCTCGCACTGCTTGTAATGGTGGTTTTTTTAGGCTTTTTTTTGGACTTTCTTTGGCGGCGGCAGAAAATTGACGCCACTTTTGGCGGGTTTTTGGGGCCCTTTTTTTCTGGCGGGGGGGGCCCCCAATTAGCCTACCCAAAGGAGAATATCTCCTCCAACAATGCCATGCGGTTATCGGCCTTTTTTAAAGAACGATGAGTTCCCATCTGAATCTGTCAGGGGACAGTACAGACACGATACACCACCGTTTTCTAGTGTTCAATTTTCTCCCGCCTGCGGCTGTTTTCCCGGGGTCCTCTGTCCAGCTGGCTCGCTCATCCCGGTACATCTCCATGGAGGTTTGCTGGAGGTGGGACGATAACAATAAATGACAATTCCCAAAAAAAATAAACTTAACTAAATTTTTTTTACTTTAAACATAACAAAATTTTGTTTTTCTTTTTTGCAGCTATTTTAGGACTTGGTGGGGGGAACGGCGGCTCTCATGGTGCATGGGCCTCCTTGGCTGCTTCAGGCGCACCACAAACATCCAAGCGGGAACCGCCCAATCCTCAGCTTTGGTTGAAGAAAATTTTAATCTTCTTTTTTTCTTTGCACCTGAACTTTATGGACATCACTGGGTTTGAGTGGCCCGGGAAGATTGGGGCCCCGTTGGCGCAGCTTTTTCTCTGGTAAGTATATTGTCAGGTTATGTTTAATTTTTTTTCTTCTTTTTAGTTGCTCATCGGGAGGACTTCACGGGAGCATCTGGGGGGCATCGAGGACATCTTGCGGCCATATCGTGGTCCCCCCGGGGGGGTTTTTGGTTTTTATGATTTGCAGGGGGCCAACTTTCCGGCTCCCCCTTGCTCCAGATCCAGGGGGCCCCTGGCGAATCAATGGGCTAGTTCCCGAAAGCAATTGAACAACTGGTCCATTTTCCCCTTTCCATACGGCTGAACATGGTGACGTTCAGCTCGGGGCCTTCAGCATCTGGTCATCTGGGGGAACCCGGGCCTGATGTTCCATCATCATTGGCAGCACGCAACTGCTGTTAGGGGGCCCGGTGCCTCAGCAGGATTGCGTCCCCTTTCGGCGTTGCTGCTACTGGTGCCACTAGAGGATTGGGGATGCTCCACCCTATTCCCCCGGGGCATCACGAAAGATAAAAAGGGCCCGCGTTTCGCGCCTATTGATGCTGCCGAGGGGCGAGTCTCCCCGGTCGAGGTTGCTTCCCGGGGGATTTGTGCCTTCCTTGTCAACGTTGCGGGTCCGCCCAAAGAGAGCCATCTTGTATGGCTTATACGTTTCGTTTTATTGTTTGCAGCAGCAACTGTACCACGTATAGGGTCGGTGCCGCTGTTGTTTTTGCTGTTGTGATGGTGATGACGGCCTGCGGCCAGTAGATGCCCTAACTGGCTTTTTGTGTTGATATCGTCACCACCTTGACTAAACATTGGCTGATGCTTAGCCGTGCTGGAGTATATTTCTAATATTAGTTTTATTTTATTATTATTTTTTTTTAAAAATTTGCCACTTTTTAATTCCAAATTTGGTATTTTTTGCTTGTTTAAAAAAAAGCCTTGATTCTTTTTGTGTTTTTTTTTGTTATTTATTTGCGTTCCGCTTTTTCTGCCTCATCTGTTTCAGCTCTTTGGCAGCCTTATACGACTGTAGCCGGGACCAGTTTTTGTAGGAACCCCATAGCTCTAATATGCTGCCCAGCAATTAGCGCTTTTGGGGGCTCCCTGCCTAGGTTTAGTGCAACGTCGTAGCATGGTTCTGCACATTTCATGCTTTTAAATTGGCCCCTACAGTAATTTTTGTATGGAAAAGCCTGGCAGCGATGACATTGGGGAGGGTCATTTGGCCCCCTCGACCCCCCTGCCTGTCCGCTTAGCTCGGTTAATTGCAGTTTTTTGCGTGGCTGCCACCCAGTTTGGGTTGCAGCTAAACCTCAAAACGTTTACTGGCTTGCCGTAAAACGTTTTTTATTTTTTTTTAGGGGTTTTGTCCATGTGGCATTATTTGGGGCCAAAGTGGCAGAAATACCTTTGGGCACTTTGGTTTAGTTTGTTGTTGTTGTTTTTTTTAATTTTCTGTTGCTGTTCCTCAGATGGGCAGGGCCCAGTCCATTTCAGCCCATTTGCTGTTGTTGCTGTGGCTGCTGTTGTTGTTGCTGCTGCTGCTGCTGTTGTTGATGTTGTTGTTGAGATGCTGCTGCTGCTGTTGTTGACGTTTTTAAATTTTGACGTTCTGAAGGGGTGCCCGTATCGAAAATTTCCCCTTTGGATTCTTTCGAATCTGCGTTTCAATGGCGATTGCCATGAAACTATATTGGCTGAGGCTGCCATTGGTTGAGCTATTTCGTGTGGCAGCGGTGGCCCCGGGAAACCCATCTCTGGACTCCAGATTTGTTGTTGCTTTTTTAGCTTGTGACGACATTATAGCCACGATTTTGAATCGTTAGCCGCCGTCCAGCTTGCGACGAATGTGATCTGCGCCATGCGAATCCAGGCTGTTCTAGTTTGTGGCCCTTTTGCTGTTGCTGTTGTTGTTGTTGGGCATTAGTGTTGTTCGTTGTTATGGTCTCAATGTCTTTTAGTGGCTTCACTTCCACTGGAAAGTTGTAAGTGAGTTTGTTTTTGGATTTTTATTATTTGTTGCTGCTCTTGTGTTTTGGGGCTTGTGCTGGTTTTTTGGCGGCTGCGCGGTAGCCGCGAATATTTTATTTGCTTGTAAGTTTACGTTTGATTTGTGTGAGTTTTTGAAATCAGTCAAGTCAGTCGAATTTATGTGTGTGTGTTTTGTTGTTGTTTGTTCTGCCTTCTTTTCACTGGCTGTGCGCGCGCGCTCTTCGGCTTCATTCGTTGCAGGTGGTTCGTTTAATGTTTGTTGTATTTTGCGTGAAAAGTGGGCTTTTTTTAATCAGCTGAGCGAGCATTTTGGGTTTGGTGTGAGTGTTAGTGATTGGGGTGTGAAATTTTGAGTTTCGTTCTGTCACTTTGTTGGCGGGGAATGTGTGTAAGCAGGGATTTCCCGCTCGCACGTTTGTAGGTTGTTTTTAGGCTTTCTTTTGATTTTTTTGGCGGCGGCAGCCGGCCCCCTTTTTGGCGGGGTTTTTTTCGGCCCCTTTTTTTCTGGCGCCTTCGGGGCCCCCTTGCCTATCCGGGAAATATCCCCCCAAACAATGCCATGCTGGCTTCATGGGCCCTTTTTCGTTAAAAAACGATGAGTTGGGCGACTGAATTGTCAGGGACAGAAGCACGATACACTCACCTTTTTCTGTTCTCAATTTCTACGCTGCTGCGACTGTTGTCGGGGCCCTTCCACTGGCTCGCTCATCCCGAGTAGCATCTCCGGGCGTCGGGTCGTAATTGGCTTCATCTTTTGAATTCGTTGAATTCGTTGTTTTTTGGGGGAATTTTTTTGCAGCCCTTTATTTAAAAAAAACAAACACTTTATGCATTTATCCACGCGCTTCTTGAATTATTTGATTTTCATTTGTTTAATTTCCCTTTTTTAGTAATAACAAATATTTAATACTTTAAGTTTTAAATCACTTTATTTAAAAAATTTTTTTTTTCGTGGGGATGTTTGGTGAGGCCTGTCGGTGGCGCCTCGGGTTTGGGTTGCGGGGGTGGGTAGGGAAGCGCCCCCCCCCGGCTCGAGGGTGCGCTTGCGATTCGACAAAGGGGGAAACGGGCGCTGGGCGAACGATGTAATCCGAAAATTTCTCTTCGGTTTTTCAACTGGTTCGGCCAAATGGTGTAACTTTTTTTGTTGTTGGGCCCTTTGTTACATGGGTTGTTTTTTGCCGGTCTGGGATCCGGCATCTCGCTATTCATCGGTATAATGGCGGAAATTGTTGTTGAGTTTGGGAGCTGCCATGTGGGGGGGGGGGGTTTGGTGGGGGTGCGGGGGCAAAAACGTGACTTAATTACCAACAATAAATAAACTTAACAAAATTTTTTTATTAATATATACTAAATTTTTTTTTTTTTGCAGCTATTTTAGGACTTGGTGTGGGGTTTGGGGGTTCTCTGGTAGGGCCGCCTTTCCGGGTACTTCAGGCGCCCCCATACACATCCCATGCGTAAGTATGCACCTTCAAAACCCCAGCTTTGGGTTTAAGAAAATTTTTCTTCTTCTTCTTCTTATTCTTTTTTACCCCGAACATCTTGGACATCACTGGGCGGGTGCGGATGGGGCGATCGGCGCATTCACGGGGCCCCCGTGGGCACGATCTTCTGGGGAAATATATTGTCAGGTTATTTTATAACATTATTTATTTATTTTTTCGTCTTTTTTTTTAGTTGCGGGATCTGGAGGACTTCACTGGGGCATCTGGAGGGGATCGATGGACATCTTGGAACTATGCCCCTTGGGAGGGGAGGCACCGCCGGGGGGCTGGTAAAAGGGAAGTGTATGTAATTTAAAGTGTGTTCATATACTAATGTATATGGATTTCATTGGCTCGTCGGTGATCATTTTCGTTTTTGCCGCCTTGGGCGGCTGTATACTGATGGAGGGTACCTCAGGTGAGTGGTTTGTGTAGTATACTTATATGTATATTCTTGTTATTTATGTTCTTTTAATCCGGTGAGTATGTAGGTGGTCGCCCTTATTGCTCTGTCTCCGGGCCTCATCCAGGCTTTTGTTAATTTGAGGCTTTTGGCCTTTTGTCTAGATCGCCCCTTGGGAGATTGGGGGGTTGTATGGGTCCAGTCGCG
Organism: Drosophila mercatorum; assembly: GCA_961210405.1. NCBI lineage: Eukaryota > Metazoa > Arthropoda > Insecta > Diptera > Drosophilidae > Drosophila > Drosophila mercatorum. Next base: position 7,676 of record CAUIUS010000514.1, on the reverse strand, counting down.
GGAAAGAAGAGGAGGTGGCGGTGGCGGGGCGGGAATGTTGGTGGAGAATCTTCATTTCGTTTATCTTGATTTTTGCCGTCTTCGCAGCAGGTGAATATAATTTTGGAATTTTGTTGGATGTCGATGCGTGATTGTCCTGTTCCCCGTCATGTAAATAACCTTCTTTAGTTGTGGTGGCCTTGGGCCTTTCTAATGCCCTCACCCGGAGGGTTCCCTTGGGGCCCCTTTAGGAAATTTGCTATGGCCTGTTTGGATTCAGGGGCCTGCCCTTCACGTTTTTCCCAGTTCGGCTTCTCTTCTTTCCCATCTTCTGCTTCGAGGCGTGAAAGTCGGGATGGTTTTTGTTGTTATCCTCAATTTGGGGTTTTCCTGAGGGGCGGGGTGTTGTGCGTCCAATACGTGGGCCCGGATTTTTTTCAACAATGGGGCAAAATCGCCGCGTGCTTCGTGGTTGGTGGTTTTTTAATGAGTTAGCGGCGACTGCTTATTTAAAAAATTCCCCCAACCGTTTTTAAAACCATATTTATCTCAAAAGGGGGTTTTTAGGTACCATGAGGCACTCAGGGATCTCCATTTATTTTATTTTTCCCCTTTTTACTGCATAATATGGGTTGCAGCTGTCAGGGGGGCCCCAGATGGGGGTTGGGCCCCGACTGCCAGTTGGTGTTGCTCCGATTAGCCATTCCAGCTTCTGCCCGGGCTTCTCCTTTAAAAGGTTAGTGTGCTGCTTCATATTGGTTTGCAATCCCAAAAGCGCCCAATATGTGTGTGAGGGTTTTTTGTGCTATGATTGGGCCAAAAATTTTAGGTGTTATTTCCCTTGCTCTTTAAAATTTTTAATTTAACGGACGTGGTGTCTTTAGTGTTGGTTTATAGCCCATTTCGCCCATTTTTCGAATTTGTCAGAGTATTGTTTTCCCTTAATTTGATATATAATTGTTTACTGCGCAATTATGAAGTGTCGTCAGCAAATGTTGATAAACATTTGCGGGAAATATATTTTTTGGCTCTGATTTTTTACTATTTCAGTGTGAAATGTTATACATTTCACGTAGTGAACTGTATATTGGGTTTGTGCAATGTCCGTCATGCTGTCCCTCCGTCGTCCGTAGAACGCAAACCATTTCCACGCTTTGAAGCTAGAGACTTGAAATTTAAATATATACTCGTGTTTCCCTCGTCGATAAAGTGTCAAGATTTTTTCCCCATACCCCATAGGGGGGTGGCAAACGGAAAAAAAGCATTTTCCCGTATCTCAGAAACACTACTTCTAGAAGAGCTAGAGAGTTGAGATTTTTAAATGAACACTCATGTCGACATCCCAAAACAAAAGCTATGGCGGATATATCAGCCCATTGGGGGGGTGGCAAATCGGGTCAAACTGTACTTCACAGTTTTAAAGCGGGGGCGCTCAAAGGACGGGGGTTCTGTTACTCCTAGGGGGTCGCCCTTTTTTGGGCCCCGCCTACTAGGGGGGCAAATCGGACTGAAGAAAATGATTTTACTAGTTTCGTTATATTTTGGCCCCTTGATGCTAGAGACTTGAGAGTTGATATATACTGGGGAACATCCCACAATCGAAAAATATGGCGGATATATTGCCTTTAGGGGCGTGGAACAATATCGCTTATATCTCCCCCAGTTTTAGTGCTAGAAGCTTCAAAAAGAATGTTAAGTTACTGGGGCCTCCCTTTTATTCCCCGTTTTGTTACGCCCCAAAAAGGGGGGTGACATACAGAAAAAAACCCCGTAATTTTCGTATTTTTCGAATTGTCCAAACTTTACAGTTATATTCCCGAACGCCCACCCGCACATGCCAAAAATTATTTGTCCAGCCACTGGGGGGGGTGGCAAATCAAAAAGAAACAGTGAAGCTTTGGCCAATAACGCGCCACAAAAGACTTTGTGACTTTTTACCTTGTCTTTTTATTTGTTAAATTTTATATATTGTTTGAAAAAAACATTTATTAAAAAATAATAAATGGAAAATTAAAAAAAAACAACTGCGACCGGGGTTAAATTCGCTGCTACAAAAATTTTCAAGTTGCCCCCTCTCATTTTTAAATCCCTCCTCTCGATTTGGTGCTGTTTTTGCAAGGAAGGGTTCGATCCCAATTGAAACTTTATCCAGAAAAAATTTTATTAGCTAATTTGAGCGGCGAAAAAGGGGTTTTAAAGGGTTTAAATTTTAAAAAAAATAAGGATAGATGCCCCCGTTGGGGCTGAGACGTGAAAAAGTATTTCGCGTCGGTTCGTCCGACACAACGTTCTTCTTGTTTTTTGGGTTGGGGGGGGGGTGAGGCATATCTGATGCAAAAATTGTGGAGGATTGGTCCCAGTACGCTTCCTTGTGGGACGCCAGCAGTGATTTTACCCGTCCCAGACGTGGGGTCATTACACTTTACAGCAAATGTCCTTCCTTTTATGTAGCTTTCTAAGATGTTATATAGTTGGGGGGCGCAGTTGATAATTTGAGAAGTAGGCCTTCATGCCAAATTATCCGTTCGAAATATCTATGAATACTGCCGAGCAGAATTGCTTTTTTCATAGGCACAGTATGAATTGGGGCCCTTGGGCCCGTTTCGACGGCCGTGTTCTCTTGAATCCAAATTGATGGGGTGGCAAGTTTTTTTAAACTCTTTAAATCAAAAACCTCGTCAGCAGCAATTTTTTTAAAAAGTTTGGCCGTCCGGGGATTAGGTGATTGGGCGGTAGGACTTGAAGTCCGAGTAGGATTTGCCGGCTTGAGGATCAGCGTTATTACTGCATGTTTCCCTTTCGAAAGGGCCCGTTCTGAGCAGAATTATATATTAAAGGGGGATAGTACCCTTTTTTTGGCGTATTTTTATCAATCGGTTGTCGATTTTGTCATCCCCAGGAGCCTTGGTTGTTTCTATTGTTATTGGGCTAATTTCGCGGGTTTGGGGTTGTTGCTTGTTGTTGTTGCTGTCGTTTGCTACTTTTCAGCTGACTTAGTTCATCGATTTGATTTTCGGTCCTCTAGGGTTTGGGAAACGCGGGTGCGAATCTTGACTCCCAAATAGTGGCAAACGCTTCGGCCTTTTTTGAGCCTTTTTTTGGGGCCCCTCTGTATTGGATTTGCCTCCGGGGGGCGGGTGGCGTTCAGGATTATTTTACATCGGGTTTTTATTCAAGCAAAGGGTTTAAAAAATTTCCAATACTGGTACGGTGACGCCAGCGGTGAAATTGCGGTTTGCGTTGCCCATTTTTGCTGGCCGCCTCTTGGATGTCCGAAACACATTTATAGATCGTCAATGTCATCTTTTTGGATACTAGTCCGTGTTCAGATGGTTAGCCTCCCCAAAGGGGTCCTGGTTCCTTTTCTTATTCTCTGGGGCTCTGGGGCCCCTGGGAAACGGGCCCGTATGGAGATCTATGCGTAGTTGTAGATGGTCCAATCTGTTCTGTTGTGGATCGTATTTTCAGAGCATGCCATTCATGCTACCATATACGGCAAAGTCAATAGCCGATGGTTGCTTCCGTCTATCGTAGGGGGTAATGGGTGGGTCCCCCAGTTGCCAGCACATTGTCGTCTGTGTGACGGTTGAGCTCAAACAGCTTTGCCTCTTTTGGGAAGTGCGGGGTTTCCCCCCACAGTGCTTGGCGTTCCCGTCACCGCAGAGTAGGAAGTCGGAAATAGGACTTAGTAGTGTTTGAAAGTGGCTCTTTGTCCACTCGTAGGTTTGTGGGAAAATTTTTGGGGCCACAACTACTACATCTTCTGGTTTGTCTTTTTTATGTAGCGCGCAACTGGAGAACTTTGAACATATGGCGTTCTGATGGTTTGGGGGAGCGTCTGACGTCGGCTTTGACGAGGAGCTACCCTCCACTCTGATGACTGGGGTTGTGGGAGCTATTAGCATTATTTGTATGCCCTTCCCCTTTTTTAAACAATTCCAATTTAGTTATTTTTTTGCGCACTTCGCGTTCCCGATGGCAATTTTATATGCATCCATTCTTGGGGTTGTGTCAGCCCGATGCTGATGGTGGTGCTGGTTGTCGTTGTGACTGGTGGTTGGGGGATGAGTTATCATTTCCCGTCTTTCATTATTGTGTTCATTTGCTGTTGTGTTTTTCAGATCGCTGTGCTGTTTCTGCTTATGTTGCTGTTGCTGGCCTTTTTGGGGGGTCAACTGCATGAAGCCAAAACAGTTGCTCCATTTTGTTGATTCTGCTGAACATGTCCATGTTCAATTTAATGGCTTGGTGCAAGACTATATAGTGGCCCAGTGTTGGCGCCAGTGCTTGCCAGAGGAGCCTCGTCACGCAGTGCTGGTTTGTTTAGCCAGGGATTTGCTGCTGGGCCCCCGTCTCCAATTGTTGCTTTTGCTGCTGCATCCGTTGTTGTTGTAGAATGCTCCCAAAACCGTTGTTTGGGTTGCCTTTTTTTGGGTCTTCCCGCCCCTTTTTCAAGTGCTGCTCCGGGTTTGGGGGGTTCCCGGGGCAGTGCAGCCTCGGGGGTAAGTTTGTGTTAGCCGTTTGTTTACATTAATTTAATTTTTTAATTTTTCAGCATATTGCAGGGGGCCCAATACCAGGCCATCTACGCCCCGAGCGATCAGGCTGTTGCTGGCGAAAAATGGCGCCAGCTGCAAAAAAAATTTTAAAAAGCCAGTCCATTTTCGCCTCCATACGGTTGAACATTCTATGTTCAGCCGTTCAGCATCTGATCGCTCGGTGCTGATTCGTCTTCGTGGATCTGGTGTCGGCCTCCATTGTTGGCAGTTCTTATTGGCTTATTGGCGTCGCTGTTGCTGATGCCACTGGTGGATCCGGGCTTGTTGACGCCTATCCCTTTCCAGTGCATCGCGAATTTGCTGCTGGCAGATTGCTCGATGCTGCGCCATTTCTTCATGGATGTTGCTGTTCGTGGCCGATGCTCTCCTGGCCGAGGCTCGCTTGCGCTGGGGCTTTCGCTCCTTTCCAGCATTTCGAGTTCGGTCGAAGAGGGCCATTTTATATGGCTTATAAGACGTTTTCGTCCTATTAGCAGCAGCAGCTGCAGCACGAGCTGGGGACTCGATCCTCGCCGAGGAAGGCTGTTGTTGTTGTGTTTGCTGCTGTTTTTGCTGCTGTTGATGGCGGCCATTGTCTTGACCAGATGGTGCCTTTACTGGCGTTTTATGGTTGCTCTAGCCGTGCTGCAGTGTAATTTATTTTTAGTTGTACTATTATTTTTAATATTAGCATTAGCAACATTTTGTAGATGTCTTTGTTGTTGTAGTGTTTCCTGTTGGTTAATGTCAATAAAGCCATTTTTAATTGTTTGTTTCTGTTGTTATACCCTGAACCCATTGAAAATGGGAAATCAGGACATAATGTTTTTGTTGAAATGTATGTAACAGGCAGAAGGAGGCGTGGCAGACCCCATAAAGTATATATATTCTTGATCAGGATGACAAGCTGAGTTGATATAGCCATGTCCGTCTGTCCGTCTGTCCGTCCGTCTGTCCGTATGTATGAACGCGTCGTTCTCAGAACCTACAAGAGCTAGAGACTTGAAATTTTTAGTAGGTTCCTGTATAGCACGAAAAGATCGAGTTTGTTTCAGAAATTCGATAACTGTTATCGTTTTATTGTTATCGATTAAAAACGAAAATCTAAATTAAGCTATAAAATTCTATCTAAATCATCTTTCTAGCTAGAGTCTTAAAATTTTGCATTTAGTGTTATGTAAGCCTTACGCAATTTCGGTTTTTGTTAAATTTTGGTGCCACGCCCCTTTGCCTCAAATTTGTAACTCCCGTATATCAAATACTAGAGACTGTGCTTTGGCACATACATACATATGGATGACATGATCACGCCCAACAAGTTTGATCAAAATCGTTGGTCTAGAAAAAGTTATTAAACATTTAATTTCCCATAGCATTGCCATGCAAAGCAGCCAAACAACAGCTGACGCACCGACTTTCGCTTGTGTGTGCGTGCGCCTGTGTATGTGTGTGTGTATGTTTTGCTTGTAATGAACGTGCATATGCATGTGTAAATAAAGAAATGAAGAATGCTTGGAATAGCGGATCTTCACAGGGTTCAGTCGAGCGCAGTCGAGCGGTCTCGACTTGAGTTTTCTTACTTGTTTATTTTGTATTTGCGCCTGTCGCTGCTTCCGTCTCAGCTGCTTTAGCTCCTTAGCAGCTTTATAAGATTGCAGCCTGGACCGGGCTTCTTTGTAGACAGGACAGCCCTTATAGCTACTAATATGCTCGCCACCGCAATTAGCGCATTTAGGGGCTGCCTGTCTAGATTTAGTGCAGGCGGTCGAAGCGTGCTCTTCTGCACACTTCATACATCTAAATTGCCGCCTACAATAGTTTTTCGTGTGCCCAAATGCCTGACAGCGATGGCATCGATCGGCTTAGCCATCCTCTCGACCCTCACTGCCTGCCCTTAGCTCTGTAGCTCCAGGATGCGGATGTCACATCCATTTTGGGCTGCAACTCCACCTCGAACACGTTCCAGGCTTGCCCGTAAACGTTTCTTTACGTTTTTAACGTAACGTATCTCATTCCCGAGATCTATTAGCCGCGCCTTAAGCCATTCACAGGGGTAGAGTGGTGAATGGCTAATGCACACCCTATACCCCTCTGGCTGCGCTGTTGGTGTGATGCGGGGAGCCATCTTTATTTGTTCCATGATGGCCTCGTATGTTTGCATATTATCGCATTCTATACGCAGACCCTCATTAGACATTGTTCTTGTGATGGTTTTCAACTGCTGGATTGCTTTGCAGCTTATCCAGCAGTGGTACTATTTGCGGTACGGTTTTATTGTTATCTTTTGCGGCTGCTGTTGCTGCCTTTAGTTGGCATGGCTGGCAATCCATTTGCTGCTCAATTTCTTGCTGTTATTGTTGCTCTGGCTGCTCTGGCTGCTGTTGTTGTTGCTGCAGCTGCCGGCTGCGTTGTTGTGTTGTTCTGCTGCTGCTGTAGCTGTAGCTGCTGTTGCTGCCGCCCCTGCTTGACTCTCATCTGCAGCCTCTTGGGGGTAATGGAATTGTGGCGTTTGGAATGGCGAGTCCGGGTCAGAAAGATCTTCTTCCTCGACTCGTCCATTTCGCCATCTACGCTTCAATGACGATTGCCATGAAGCTGAATTTGCTGAACGCCATTGCTTGTGGCAGTTCATGGGGGGGCAATGGTGGCACCTTAGAAAGCCACCTTTGCTTCAGATGTATTTAAAATTTAAATTTAATTTAGAATTTAAATTAATGCTACTCGTTGCCATAATTGGCATTGCGCTTGCGCTTTCGCTCGTATTTGTAGTTGCTTTTGTTTGTATCTGTATTAGTGATCATTGTGAGCGCGTTCGTCATTACGTTTTCTTTGGTATTTGTATTGGCGCTCTTAATTGCGTTCGTCAGTGTATGGCAGTCTTTACGTTTGTATTTGTATTTGTCTTTGCGTTTGCAGCGTCAGTCAAGAGAGTGTTTCGATGTATATGTGTGGGTTTTGTGCTGCTGCCTTATTTTCTTATTTGGGCTTTGATCTATTTGTAGTGGCTGTGATATGTGTCTTTTCGTCCATCGTGCATGTAAGTATTTTGTCGGCTTTATTTGTGTTTTGTTGTTGAGGCTGCGGCTCTCTGGCTGCACTGCATGTCGTGTGGCCCTCTTAATGCTAGCTAGGGTTTTTGTGGATGACGGGAAGAATTTT